>JAQISU010000172.1:802500-1027500 GCA_029339505.1 Unio delphinus
GTTTGTAACCGGAAAGTTTTTTATTAATGATGCTAACATCAATATCACTTATTGTTGTGTCATTATCATCGAAAACAACTCTTCGAAGTTGATTTATTTTTCGTACTCTGGATACTGCGAGATAGACTAAATTTGACCATTCGATGTGATTATCCACCATCCAAACAATTGTATCCGATATAGTCAATCCCTGTGAAGAGTGTATTGTTGCTGCGTATCCTAGCGTCCACGGGGATTTATTAGCACGCAATGCATTTTCGACGACGCTGATATCAACCAGCACAATATCATTTAATACGAGAATTTGTTTTTCACTCTGTCCTGGAATATCAACTTCAATGTTCTGTTTTCGTGTATCCGATGGCCTATAACAAAGGGGTACTGGAAGCGTTGCAAATTTTTCTTTATGCAATTCAAATAACTTCATCTGAAGTGTATCCCTAACTATTTTTCTACTTGCAATGATCAAATCGTTTGGTCTCCATGTTTCCCAGAAATCATTCATTGGAGTTTCTGAAATCACTTCACGCGCTATTTCAAACTGGATTCTATCCAGTTGTAGTCTAATTAGTTTCTTAAATTCTCGTAATCGTTCATCAAGTGATCTATAATCAGTGGTGATTTCTTCATAATAGTCTACAAAACCCTTTAGCCATTCATGTGGAGATGCACCGACAAATGGTGGTGGTTGGCCGTAATCACCGCACATGACGACTTTTGTGTTTTTGTTTAACAACCACTCAAGAAATGTTTTTAATACATCTAATGACACTGTGCATATTTCATCCCAGATTATGATTTCAGGAATGAATTTATCACCCATACACTCGGGAGTCCATTTGTCACCCTTCCATCGAAAGAAACTATGGTAAGTGCAAGCATTTACCCCTCGTTGTATCATCTCTCTGGCGAGTCTGTGAGTCGGTGTTAACACAATCATGGTTGACCGACGAAATAATTCAATTGCACGAGTGGTCTTTCCTGACCCACCACAACCGTTTAAATAAACTGTCTTGTATCTACATACTGGATCAGATACCGGTGGTGCATTAGAAAGTTCTGATTGAATTTCAATACGGTTATATGAAAGATATTTATCATCCATGGCAACGTCTGCGGATTCACAATACTCATGTAGCATCTCCTTTTTAAATCGCCAACGCCCCCAATTTTCTTCGGGATCTGTGAATGCCGCTACAGCTGATTTGTACTTATTGTGTATATACATCGAATCAGTGGCCACTCTAACCGCGGTATTAGGAAATCTATTTATCATCGAAAATAGATTAATAGAAGCATAGTCTAGCATTGAACTTCTCAAATGTGTGTACTGGGAATTATATCCATCACAGTAGGTAACAACCGTACCTAATTTCTCACCATTGGATAGAAAAGCATCCTTACGGGATACAAGTTTTCCCTGTTTCATTAAATCCGCTACAATAAAATCGTATTCAGCGATATCTATGATCAACCGCGAAGAATATTTTGCATTGTCGTATCGTCCACCCTGGGTAAATTTACCGACTATTCTTCGTCCGAGATCCTTTGCTTGTTCTTTTTTACTTTCAAAAAACTTCTTAGACCAATTTATGATTTCTTCTTCACTGAAATCTGGACACTGTTTTCGTAGTTCGCTGATTATTCTATCTAGATCGGGTTGTGGTAGCCAAACTTCTTTCTGAGCTCGATAGCATATAATAGCCTCGGAAACAATCAACGATATTAGCATACCACAATCAATCATATATCTCAATAGCACTATTGGCATCCAGTGTTTTTCAGATAGGTGTCTACCGAGCCAAACATAACTACACGGATGTAACCCTGTAGCTAATTCGAATGTTATCACACGAGCGAATCCGGTTAAATCAAAATCAGGTAATGGTCCATTAATCGCAACACGAGTCATTTCATGCGTGGGGTGTCCAAATTGTTTGAAGTACTCAGCACATTCCCCATATCCGAGAAAACTTCCGGGATAACACGCGGATATATCAATTGAAATCATACCATCACGTGAGTATTTCGTATTCCACAGTCCTCCATGACCGAATTCGACGCAACTCAATTTAACATCCTCGAGAAAATCACTTCGTGTTGGACGCCATGAGTTTTTTTCTCTTGCGAAGTGAGCTACCACTGATGGAATTAGTAAAACTATCCGTGAGTAGTTTTTCATGGGAATTCTCCGGTGAAAAATCACTAGCGATTTTTTTCATTCTGTTATCTAATTCTTCAACGCGATATAATTCGCCATTCGGTCTTACAAATTGATCGAATCCTATTTCGGGATCTTCATCACTTCTAAGTAACCACACTGACACAGGATCATCTTTACACAACGCATGAATAGCATCGAATAATCTCTCTTCATAGAAAACATCCCCGACGAACTCCTTAGGGATATATTTCACGGTTCGTTCTCGTGGAAATACTGTTACCGCAGGTGTCCACGCGTGTTTGTTATGATCAATAATCTGTATTGGCGCTCCTCGCGATTGATATTTCGGTTCGTATAATACTTCTCCGGTTATTGTTGTTACTGATATTGGGAATTTTAATGATGCTTCTAATTTAGCTATATCAGAAATCTTTGCACCATGCTGTTTCACTGTCAGTTCCCATTCGGTTATTTTCCTACGTCGCAGATCAGTTAGTTTATTTCCTCGGGATGCATTTGTGAAGTGTTCTATTATTCGTTCTGCTACACAATTAAGCCCTGACGAATATTTCATAGGAGCTAGTTTTGCGATATCGGGTTTATCATTTAACGGATATATCCCATAAACCATTGCTGTTACGGGATAAGATCTTTCGTAGTATGGCTTATCGATTCCGGTTAGAATTCCTGGTTTGGAATCTCTACTCACAATGACAGTTTTTTTATTCTTAAGATTTGGTTCAAATTTATCCCTAATAATCCATTTGCCATCGACTTCGATAATGAATTTGATTCGGAAAAGATGCCGTTTTTCCCCAACACGTGAAATTATCACTGCTGCTTTTTCATCATTCATGGTAGCATCAACAACACCATCAATTCGAAATGTTGACCAACAATAAGATGCTCCATCACGCTTGAATTCATTAAAACAGTCTCTGATTTTACTAATCATGGCTTTATCAAGAATTGTATTCTTTGGTGTATTAGAAACTATATCGAGATTGAATTGAGCATCTTTCCCGGGTAATCTCTTGGACGTTTTTTTTTGGTTTATCGAGATTAAATTTAGGACTAATTTTTAATAATCTCTTAAACTCTTTCATGTTTCCGTCTCTTGGACGTTTTTTGGGTTTATCGAGATTAAATCTAGGATTGATTTTGTTACGTTTTTTTGGTTTATCGAGATTAAATCTAGGATTGATTTTTAATAATCTCTTAAACTCTTTCATATTTCCGTCTCTTGGACGTTTGTTACGTTTTTTTGGTTTATCGAGATTAAATCTAGGATTGATTTTTAATAATCTCTTAAACTCTTTCATATTTCCGTCTCTTGGACGTTTGTTACGTTTTTTTTTGGTTTATCGAGATTAAATTTAGGATTAATTTTTAATAATCTCTTAAACTCTTTCATATTTCCGTCTATTGGACGTTTTTTGGGTTTTTTGGGTCTATCGATATTAAATTTAGGATTAATTTTTAATAATCTCTTAAACTCCTTATCAGCATTGAATTCAGCATTTTTCGAAGGCGTTCTCCTTAATTCCCTCATGCTATAATTAAAACAAGCATTTAAATGAAAGATTTTTATATAATGAATCACTGCAAGTGGCTTATGATTGGATCAATAACCCCGTGTAACAAATCATGCAGAAATGAGTTTTGTGGGTATCATATGCAAAGCTATCGTCGTGGAAGCCTTGGTCCGTTACCTTGTATTCTATGTGGAGTTGGGGTCAGGGGAAAATCTCAGTTGTGTCTAAATTGCGGTGGTAAGCGATACAGGGAGTTGAAGCGTTATTATGATAAAAGAATAAAAAATGGACAATCAATCAGACATTATGACCCTGACGCTGACAAAGTCAGTATTCTTGACGCTGACAAAGTCAGTATTCTTGACGCTGACAAAGTCAGTATCAAGGATAAAATCATAAGAACTCCTCAAGACTACATCGAAAGATTTATCATTAAACCAAACAATGAATTAGACAAACAATAGTATTATGTATACGAATGAACCAAGAATTCAGACAACACCCTGTGATCACAAATTATGAAGCATCCAGTGATGGTGTTGTAAGAAATCGTAGACTGAAGAAACCAGTTGGTGCTGACATTGGTATGGGGTATTTGGTGTTCACTGTTAAGAGAAAGAAAACTTATCGCAATCATCGTTTCGTGTACGAGTGTTTTTATGGATTGATCGAGGATGATTCTGTCATTGATCACAAGGATTCTAATCCAAAGAACAATTGTTTATCAAATCTGCAGGCTATCACACAAAGTGAGAATACCAAACGAAGAGAGACTGGAAAATGCTCAAAAAAAGCGAGACCAGTAAAATCTTTGAATACAATAACTAACGAAGAAAAAATATTTCAATCAATATATGAAGCCGGCAAGTATTTCGATATTTGTGGACCCTCAGTACGATTTGTTGCAGAGGGGATAACCAAAACGGCGATTTCAAAAAAGACAGGACAGAAAATTCGATTTAGTTACGTCTAATGCGTCATATTTTTCATTTAGAAATATATCATTATTATAGAATAATGAATTCTGAAAACATGAATAGCATCATATCCGAGATTTCAAAATTGAAAAGTTGGGATATTGAACTATCAGATGGGTTAAATCCTGATCAAATCATGTCTGATTTTCAGGATATAGAATACGGAGTTAGCACTAACAAGTATATGCTACCAAAGAAGTATGCGCTCATCAAAAGAATTCAGAATTCTATTCGGGACTCTCTAGCATTCTCCAGTGACGTAAGTGTGTTCCCTCCGTTGTATACCATCGTAGAACGAATACGAAAAGAATTGGGGTACGAATACGAATTGAAAAAGGAGGTTAATTCTAAAGTTAGAAACCTACGGGCGTTAATTCAAGAAAATGAACAATTTTGATTGACCAACCATTTATCATTATTTGATTGACCGACCATTTATCATTATTTGATTGACCGACCATTAATCATTTTTTTTAGCCGACCCTCAAGGGATGTCAAAAATCGATGGATTGATCAAATAGAAAAGTGGCGAAACTATCAGTATTAATTATTTTTATATACAATTATGATACTTTCGCCATCAATGATAGGATGAAATAACGCTTCCATGGTGATGTTAAAAAATCATCTATGATATATCAGATTGATCAAAAATAGAATGGCGAAAGTGTGATATTAATTATTTTTATATACAATTTCCACACTTTCGCCATCATTGATAACGCTGTTAAAACACTTCCATGGTGGTATCAAAAATCATCCGACATGTCAAAAAAGTGAGGAAACTATCAGTATTAATTATTTTATATACAATTATGATACTTTCCTCATCATTGATAGAGCCGTTAAAACAACAAAATGATCGTGTCAAAAATCATCTATGACATGTCATTGATGGGAAAAGTGTGGTATTAATTGTTTTGCAATTGAAAAATTGTTTCTGATTTCAAATAATGGTCAATGAAGCATTAACAACCCGATTGGCTCGTGAACGACTGGATGCAATTAGGAGATTTGTACCAATTCGTGACTCTGTACGGAATAAACTGCAACAACGACAGAGTCTTCAGACTGATTTTGCTGCGGGATCTGAAGAATTGTTTAAACCAGTAACCACAGCAACGAAGGGAGTAGAGCGCGCTATACTGGGAGATGTTCCCGAGACGGGAAAATCTGTTATTGGTGAACTCGAAAAAATAGCAGCGAAAACTGAACAAACAGAACAGGCCGTACAAAAAATAGAATCAAAAAGAACAGTAGATGATTTACGCGTGAGATTTAACGAAGAAGGGTTAGCAGAAATTGATAAGACTGATCCAGCAGAAATTCCTGCGCTTGTTGTTACGTCCTATGAAAACAGAAAAAAATGGTTGAAACCAAAACATCATAAATATGTTAGAAATATAACTCACTGGGCTGATATAGTCTATAAAATCAAAACTGAAAAAGGTCTGATTAAGAAGAAAGATAGTGCATCATACATTGAATATATCAATGCGGTGGGTACAGTGTATAATCAATACGAAGAGTTTAAACAACAACAAAAACCGCCAAAATTGCAAAGGCAGCGACAACAACCTGCAAAGATATTTTCCTCGCCTGAAAAACAACAAATACCACGTGATGATGATTATGATCTTCTTGGTTATTTACAACCCATGGATGAAGAAGAAAAAATGGATGAAGCAACTGGTTATAGCGGAAGTGGATTAAGAGATTCCAGTGGACCTCAAAGTGGGGTATGTCCTGGTAGTGTTCTCAGTGATATATCACGATTAGAAGTTCTCATCGGAGGAAAACGAGCCGGAAATAACTCACCGGAAATAATTAATGAAGCAGCTGATATCTGTAGACGATTATTTCAGGGTGGTATCATGGATATCAGCACATATCGAGATTTCATTGGCGAGTTAGTGGAAAGTGGGTATCATAGTGACTGAATTGAAAAGTCAATTGAAAAATTGTTTCTGATTTCAAATAATGATCATACACTACAATCATGATAAACCAACCCCCGTCTACGTAGTTAATTCACGGTTTCCGGTTTATAGAGCATACTATGGAGATGGTTTAGGTAATACCATTTTAGGGTTATTTGCGAGAATGGCTCCAAAAGTGATGCCGTTGGCTAAACAATTAGGAATGAAAGCAATTGATGTTATTCGTGATAAGGGTATTGGTGTTGTTGGAGATCTTGCTGGAAAAGCGTTTTCAACTGCGAAGAATAAATTAACATCATTAGTGAAATCACGGATGAAATCCAAAGGATTTTCAAAACCGTTACCGTCTACAGCGGAAATGCTTGCAAGTGTTAGTAGAATTATAAATAACGCAGTAGATGAAAAATTAGCGTCGATGGTGACTCCCTTGATAAATCAAGGGGACCAAAATAACATGATAGCAAACATGATAGCAGGAAGTGGCTTTAAAAAAACACGACGATGAAATGAAAAATCGCGATTTAGACTCTGATAAATAGAATAAAATGTTCAAAAGGTCACCTGATCCAGCATTTGATATGGATGCCCCAGTGCGTAAAGATGATTCTGTACGCGATTTTCAATTTTATTCTTATCACTCAGTACAACCAGATCTCCGATCGCGAATTGAACTTCAAGTTCATGATACCAGTAAATAGTTTCTACCATGTGAGGCATTTATCGAAATCGAAGGAGAACTTGTAACAAATGATGCTGCTCGTGATGATCCACCATATGACAATAACCCAACTATGAAAGTTGGTTTTGTTAATAATGGGATCATGGCGTTATTTGAAAGCGCTAGATATCTCATTGATGGAAAGGAAATTGAATCCATTGACCGTGAAGTTGATGTGGCCACAACAATCATAGGGTTAGCGAGATACTCTGATGATTATACAAGATCAGCGGGTCCATCTATGATGTTTTCTAAGGATATTACTGATCACCCTGAACACAATCAGTATTCTAGAGTAAAGGCAACACAAGCTACCGCAGTTAATCCAGCACCAGCCGGATATACAAGACCAGCTGGTGATTTTGATGTCATAAATAATATTCCTAACTACAACCTAGGGTTTGCAACACGCGTAGCAACGTTGCATGGACAGCGTCGACAGTTTTCATGTGCAAATCCACTGCATCATATTTTTGGATTCTGTAGAAATGTCCGAAAGGTTATTTATGGAGCTAAACACACAGTAGCGCTTGTACGAAAGGGTACTGATAATGATGCAATATGGCATGATGCTGGTGTTGCTGATGGTAAAGTCATTTTAACAAAACTAGCATTGTGGATGCCAGTGTTACCTCCATCAATCACAGCAGAAGAAAAATTGTTATTATTTATGGACCAAGGAGGAAAATCATTGTTGAGTTGGTTATCAGTGACTACGGATATTAAACAAGACAATGTTGATGATATATTTACTTGGCATCTGGCATCAAAACAAGGGGTTTCAGCTCCACGTCATATATTTGTGGCGTTACAGAATAATGCACGAGTTGGTAATCAACAACGAAGTCATATGATATTTGATCAGTTAGGTGTTAGAGAGGTCTCACTGAGAATAAACGGACAACAGGAACCATCTGAAGATGTACAACTTGATTACACTCACAACCATATTGCACGTGTATATCATAACCTATTGTCGTTTATGGCACGTGATCAAAATGTGGATACTGGTTTGCAAATATCACAATTAGATTTCAAAAGCCTCTATCCGATTTATTACTTTTCGCTGGAACATCTTGATTTGATGAGACCATCTGTTGTTGATATACACTTTAGAGCCCGTGTAACCCGTCCTGGTGGTATTGCTAATTATAGAGCGGTTGCTGTCATTCTTAGTGATAAATCAATGCTACTTGAAGGTGTTGGTGGAAGAATGAGAGTGGTAGATGCACCAGTGGAAAACATGTAAACGATTTAGAATCAATCAATTATGTATAACATGTCATATAGTGCTATTAGTGTTGCGTTAACTCCCGGTCAATTAAAAAAATTGCAATCGGAAGCAGCTAAAAAATGTGGAACCACAATCACGTTGAAACCCAACCAAATGACTGGTGGTGCAAATAAATTATCGCTGACAACTCGTCAGGTGAAACATTTCAATGATGCACTAGTAGCAAAAAAGGGTGTCCAGATTACTCTCTCTGCGGCTGCTATCAAAAATATGATTAAAACAGGCGGTATATTTCCGTTGTTAGCTGCGATTCCAGCATTGATTGCAGCAGCAGCCCCAGCGGTGGCTAAAGCAGCGGCGTTAGGAGCCGTTGGTACTGCAGCAGGAATGACACTAAAGAAAGCAACTGGGAAAGGATATAAAAAAAAAGGAACGATCCGTTCACGGATTGGGTCTAAGACTACCAGGAACCCCGTATTCGTGGTACGGCGGAAAGGGTCTAAGACTACCAGGAACCCCGTATTCGTGGTACAGCGGAAAGGGTCTAAGACTACCAGGAACGATTTATTAATTGAGGAACCTATGGTTCCCAAATCTTCGATGGTTCCCATGTCCAATTTTGATTTACTGGATGCTGCTAAAAAACTAGCGATTAAAAACTTCAGAGGTGTCTTTATGAAAGATCAATTACCACATCAACCAAACAGCGTTGAAACCGGAATCATTAATTTAGATAACAGCACCGGACCTGGAACTCACTGGGTTGCATACGCTATTGATCCACGTGGGATTGTTTATTTCGATTCATATGGATTAGCCCCACCAAAAGAGTTTATGCGTTATATAAAAACCCTTCCAATGAAGACTTGGTATTCTACGCTACCAACACAACAAATCAATGACCCACCAATATGTGGCAGCGAAGTATTAAATGTCCTTAACGCTATTTCTAACTCCTTGAGTAATCCAAGCGGAAAACCACCACATGTTGTCGTGAATGAATACACTAGTAATCGCTGGAGAAAATCGAAGATTTTTCAACGAAGTCGTCAAAAACGATTTTAGAGAGAGAAAGAGTTTTACAATAACATGATTGATATTTGGGGGAGATCTTTGAAACCCAAACCCGATGGCACTGCACCACCTGATTCTGTCAAGAATATAAAAAAAATAATTGAAGATGAAATCGCTGAGACGTTTAACTTAACAAATGTTGATCCTAATGAAATAGTTGTATTTCAAGACAAACAGGGTAAATTGAAATCCAGTGATGTGTCATTGGATGACATTTTGATACGGCAGCGCGACGCCGCTGAAAACTCTATTGCGCTGTATTCCAACGACGGACGACTTAAACCAGGCGCACTTGTGTCTACGATCACCGACGCGATTGCTACCAACGAACGTGAGCTGAATGATCTTATACGAGGTTATAATAATTTTCGCAAAAATGTCGTACATAAATTCTTTGGAACCCCGCTTGTGGTTGGCATGACTCTCGCTGAAATTAAAGACTTGTTGAATTCATTCTTCGCTAACAAGGAAGCTGGAAGGATGATGACTGTTTCAGAAATCAAGGCAAATTATCTCGAGATTTCTAAACTAATAGAAGATCAAAAACCCACTAACGACGTCATTGTTAGGTTTTTTGGATCCCCACCTGTGGCAGACTCGACTCTCGCTGAAATCAGCGAGTTTATTATCAGGCATACTCACAATGCCTACGTCGCTAATAGTTTCTTTGGTGTCCCGGCTACATCTACGATGACTCTCAAAGATATTAACATGTTTATGGTGAGACAAACAACACTTAATACCATCGTTGATAGATTTCTGGGGAGAACACCTGTTTCTGAAACCACATCGTTGACAGGCCCGACCCTCGCTGAAATTAAAAGCGCTATTGACAAACAAAAGCACACCGGCGATATTGTTAATAAGTTCTTTGAGGGCAGTAGCCTCCAAGATATCACGACGAAATTTTATAACATCGACAACCATATTAAAACCCAAGCACGGATTAGAATCAACGAACTTCTGGTTTCATTCTTTTCTAACAAGGAGGAGAGGGGGGAAACAATAGATCCTGCCAAAATCAGGGTAAATTATCTCGATATTTCCAACGATCTTCTTGAACTAAAAGAAAACTTTGAAAGGATAAAAATTCCGCACAAAAAACCTAAAAATATCGTGTATACGATCAAACATGGAATCGAGGATTGGATAAGAGACAAAGCTCCTAGAATTACCATCGATCTCTTGTGGGATGAGGGGGAAGTGAAGGTCGATGGTATCTACAGGTTAACGTGGGCCTCTATCGATCAATTTAATATGATCACTGATAATAATAGAACCTACTCTGGTGGCATCGCGACGTCAATTATCGAGACTGGCATAACACCAACCTTTCAATTCGTCGCGGTTGATAGCTCCACCATTAGATCAAAAATAGCCTGGTGTATAGAACTCGTAGATCATTTTTCCGGCTGAAGTACTAACAATTCCCGCGAACTTGAAAACATAATTGAAAACGCTAGTGTTTTTAAAATAAAAATGATTTCATCAACGCAATGTCGCTATGATCAGGTCAGAGAATTTCAAAATAGACTCAAAACCCTCGCCGAGGAGTATCAAATAAAAATAAAAAAATACCGACGAAGAATCACCGCAATTGATATTACTATGTACTCGGTGTCAAGCGTTCTCGCTGGCGCCGGAATAATACTTGCATCGGTTACAATGATTGCCCCGGTCGTAGTTCCAATTTGCATTTCTGCGGTGGCTACAATCGGGGGTATATCAACCGGGATAGCAAAAAAGATATCATCATGCAGCCAGAGTAAACTGCAGAATTACTTAATTCAATTTCATATTGCATCAACCGCATATTCGCAGTTATCCCTGATGATATCGTCGTCACTCGATAATACGATTATATCAGATAGTGAATTCTCAGCGATGGTCAGTATTTTTGATTCAGCGATATCAAAATTAGAGCAACAACATGAATATAATAACAATGACAACACCGATGGAATTGGAAAACACGAACCCAAAAACAAACCCAAAAACCAAAATGATCTCAATAATCTCAACCATACCAGATTGTGAGTTCTCAGTGATGGTCAGTATTTATGATTCCGCGGTGTCAAAATTAGAAATACAACATGAGTATAATAACAATGACAACACCGATGGAATTACTTCAACGAGTAGTGGAGAACACGAACCCAGTACAAACAAGCATGATATCAATAACATCAACGAATCCTGAATTCAGTGTGAATTTCCCTAGCCCAGTCCCCGTGAAGGAGATAGCGCTAGCAAAACTACGAGTGTATCACAGTTGGCCTAATATCAGATCAAAATCATTTGGTGGTCAACAACCCAATAATTCTTTAGTGTTTGCAAATAAGAATAAACCCGACGGAACCCCAGACTGGAACGTCGTTTCGATACCAACCGGATCATACCAAATTGAACAAATCAATAATGAATTCGCGCGTAGAATAAAATCGATTACTGGAAAAGAATCAAAAATCGCTATAACAGTTCATGAGCTAACGCTATCATCCGCAATTGAGATAAGCACAGAAGGATACGTCGTAGATATCTATCAGAGTTCTATTAGAACCGTACTGGGATGGCCTGAAAAACCACCGGAAAAATCAACCACCGACTTAACCACGGATGTACAATCATATCATGAAATCAATCCCAGTTATCGAGATGATTTATCTGATATAAGAAAGGGAAAAATCGCCGATAGATTTATATTCACCAACAAAGACACATTGCAATGGGATTTTATCATTAAAAGAACGGCCGACTCATCTGTTACTATTTCATTTACGCTAACTGACGTCCGTGGTTATTTTAATGAGATTAAACAATTATATGAAACACAAATAGAACAACTACGGAAAACAAAATCGCAAAAACACGTTGAAATAATAAATCAACTCATATCGGACATGGAATATATCTATGAACTAATTATTCAAACAATAATTAATGACAACAGCGACAATAAACAACGATTCCTAACCGATTACAATATCACAGAAGACAATCTGCGTAATTTCAAGTTTCCGAAATACAACGCTGATGAATTAGCAAGAATTGTTAAAACCGATATCAAAGCGCTACAAAAATCAGACTCAACTGTCCTCCTCAAACATAATAATGACCCAGATGGTGGCGGTAGGCATATCGCTCCGTTCAACGTGAATAAATCCTCAGTGATTGCGCTTAATTTAGTATGTGATGTTATCGAAGGAAGCTATCAGATTAATCTAGAACAATCAAATCAAGCTCAGCAGGGATATATTCTTTATTCATTTGCACCAACAGCTCCTCCAGGATTCCTAATTATTGAAAACCCAATTAATCCTGTCTACATGCGATGCCATAATAATTCGTTAACGAGAATTAATTTCAAACTCACAGATCAGTCCAATAATCTAATTGATCTACAAGAAGAGGTGTTAGCGATTAGTTTGTTTGTGAAATCCTGAAAGGATTTTCGTCCTAAGGACTGGATCAAATCATTTATTATTTTTTGTTAGCCTGTAGCAGCAGAGAGGGTGGATGACCACATCGTTGCGAGCAAAATTGATTAAAAAATCGTAAAATCTCCGTTTTTGCAAAAATGGAGACTTTTTTTTGGTTAAATGAGATTTTGTTGGAAGTCTTATTTTTTGTCTGAAAACGTAGTCTATAGGCCATATTTTGCTCGAAAACATGATCTGTAAGCCTTATTTTTGCTTGAAAACGTGGTCTGTTCACCCTCTCTGCTGCTTGAGTACACTGGCAGCCATAGCCATACCTGCATACAGGTTCAGGCCATTAGGGTCGTTTACACGGATATGGAGCAGAAGTGGAGTCCGGCAGTTCCCTGCGTGTCTGAGCAGCTCTCTTCAGGAATGCACTGCTTACCTCCCTGGCATGAGGAAGAGGCTAGAAAATGTGCCCTCCCTAGACAGCATACTGTGGGTGGTGGGAAGCCTACTCTAGCAGTCAAAATACAACAACGAAAATTGAGGATTGTTTCTCTCACACTTGGCGCATGCACCTTACTGGAGAAAGACAAGGTGGAAAGACCCCAGAGGAGATCTGCCCTAGTAGGAAAGGAACTCGCCAGATACAGTGTAAACATTGCTGCCATGAGTGAGACCCAGCTTGCAGAAGGCAAACTCTGTGAAAGGGGCTCCAAATACACTTTTTTTTGAAGCAGCGGAGGAAGTGAAGAACACCGTGAGGCTGGTGTCAGCTTTGCAGTGAAGACACCTCTGATTATCAAATTGGTTGGACCTCCCAAGACAGACTCATGACCATGAAACTGCCTGTTTTGCATGGAGAAAAAGTACTTTACCATCATCAATTCTGTAAGGATCTTCACTCCGTCATTGCAGATGTTCCAATGGCAGATAAGCCCATCACAATTGGCAATTTCAATGCAAGAATAGGTCATAATCACGTTGCATGGGATGGAGTGCTAGGAAAGCATGAAGTGGGTCACTGTAACAGCAATGGTATCAATTTGCTTCAGACTTGCGCCGAGCATTAATTGCTGACAGCCAATACAGGCTTCTGCCTCCCTACCTGAAACCGGATGTCATCATGGATGCACCTTAGCTCTAAGCACTGGCACATCACTGACTACATGATTGTCAGGAAGAGGGACAGACAGGATGTGTGTTTGACCAAATCCTTGTGCGGCACTGACTGCTGGACAGACCACCATCTCATCATCATCAAGCTCAACATCACTCTCCCCCAATTACCAAAGGCCTTTGATAATGTCAGCAGAGAAGGCTTTTGGAAGGTATTGGCCAAGTATGGATGCCCAAGAATATTTATAACCTTTGTGCAGCATTTCCATGATGGTATGAGTCCAGGACAATGGAGAGACATCTTAGCCATTCCGAGTAAGATGGGATGTTTTCTGTCATGCTGACTAATGCTTTCAGAGACGGAGAGGTTTGAGTCAGCATTAGGTACCGTACAGATGGAAAACTATTCAACCCCAGGATGCTTCAAACAAAAACCTAACTTATGACAGACACCATCAGGAATTTTTTATTTGCTGATGAGTGTGTCCTGCATGCTGGTTCAGAAGCCAACCTGCAAAGCAGTGTTGATAAGTTCTCCAGCACTTGCAGAAGCTTTTTTCTTACCATTAGTACCAAGAAGACTGAAGTCCTGCATCAGATTTCCCATGGAAAGCCCTATGGTGAGCCCAACTTCACCATCAATGGCCAAAATCTTAATGTAGTGAACTGCATCATGTACCTTTGCAGTTAACTGTCTGAGGGCACCACTATTGACAACAAAGTGAACCTTCACATTACCAGAGCGAGTGCAACTTTAGAAAGGCATCAATATCCAGTCCAAACTAAAGATCTACAGGGTAATTGTGATCCTAAGGGAGCTAAACCACTTTCACATGACAAGTCTCAGGATAATCCTCAATATTAAGTGGCAGGACATGATTCCAGACATTGAGGTACTCGCCCAAGCAGGTCTCCTCAGCATCAACAACATGCTGATGCGGTGCTAGCTAATGATGCGGTTGTTGAAGAGACTCTTCTACGGCAAGCTACAGCAACGACAGCGATCCCATGTAGGTCAGAAGAAATTATTCAAAGATAGTCTGAAAGCTGCATTGAAAGTGTTCAACATAAATCCTGATTCCTGGGAGCAAACAGCAAGTGACTGAGTAACTTAGCATTCCTCTGTGCACAAAGGCTCCAAATTATGCGAATCTAGTAGGAAATCAGCTGCAGAGAAGATGAGGCAAGCCAGAAATGCCTTGGCCATCAATCCTCCTGGAGATGTAACACTCTACTGTCCCTTATGCAAACAAACATTTCATGCAACGGTTGGCCTCATCAGCCTCATCAGCCACCTGTGCATGCACAGAACAGATCCAACCCCTCCAACCCTCAGATGACTAGAGAGGTTCCGCCGAATCGATGGATGAACAACAACACCATAGGCATGTCTCTGTCTCTGTCTCTGTCTGTCTGTCTGTCTGTCTCAGTTTTAAAGTTCTAGGTATTTCCAAAACCCTTATACATGTATATCTATCCATATACCTAAATATGTAATGTGTATGTCTGCATTAATACACAACTGACTATATATACATGTCAAACCCATCCTTTTTGTGGTGGGATGGGATGGGTGCCCCAAGAGATAAAATTTCCAGTCCTATGCCTGAGACAGGCTGAAAGATATTTAAAAACATTAATATCCTCATGCTTAATTTGAAATGAAATGATTTTACTATCTGTTGTCCCTCTTCAGAGAAGTTACCAAGTTTTTCAGCTACATAAGAGGGGGAGCATGTGTTTTAGTTTACTATATGAACAGATAACACTTTTCTCTTATTTATAAGGTCTCATCATTGCAGCAATTTATTTCTTTTCATGATATTTGTTTCATTTTTTCTGCTTTTTCATTTTTCATGTCTTTGCCACACAAATAAAAGTAATATTTGATTATAATTAGTACTTTTGGAATTTTGGTAAAGGTGGATTGAGAGAAGAATGACAGGAATGCATACAAGCAGTTCTTTATTTTCAGAAGGTAACATGCAAGTAGGTGATGGAGGAATTAGCAACACTGTGGAGGTTAGAGGCTTTTCAAAGAATATAAGTCAGGAAGTTATGGAGATGTACTTTGAGAATTCACGGCGATCTGGAGGCGGCGATTTGGAGGAGGTCAAGATCAGAAATGATGTTGCTTACATAACTTTTAAGGAGGCTGAAGGTGCATATCTGTGAACATTTAATTTTCTTTTTTGTGGTATTGCCTAATTTTAACCCTTCTTTTGTAATGAAAGTATGGCCATTCTTTATATTCTTTTTTTAAAATCATAGTAGTAAAATGAACTATGTAATTTTTTTTAATGTAATTGTTAATCCTTGAAGTGATTGTTGACATATAGGCCATTCTGCCAGTAGAGGTCTCATAATGCTTGTTGCAATATAAATAAGAAGCTGTTTACACATCTGTGATGTCTTCATCTTTGCATGAACGGTTGTCAAACTAAATTTGATTGGCATTCTGTTGTAGTCTTTACCTTTCATTTATTATGGAACTTTTACATATGTTTGTTTAAAATATGGATTACCAACAAAATACCAATGGCTGGCTCAAAAAATGGTTCATCTTTAGATGATGATGACAATGATTTGTAAAGTTTTGAAGTATATCAGATTATTGGAGATGTTAAAGTGTTACTGCAAATGTCAGTGAGTGAGTTTGAACCTGAAAATGATGTCGAATACAAATCAGATGTACATGTTGGATGGACAAAATCATTTCCCTGGTTGGAGTTTCTTTATTTCCTCCTCTGCTTTAGTTATTTTGATATTTATTTTGAAGAAAAAAAATTTTAAAATGGAGTAGTATGCATCAGAGAAAACTTTTTTAATCATTCTAGTCTTCCTCAAGATTTCAAAATTAAATGTAGAAAAAGGTATAATACAAAACCTAATTCAAATGCAGACAATTCAAAAGTCGTCTGCTGCAAATGTCTTTATGCAAACATAATCATTTCTGAAGGGTATTGTGCTACAAAATTACATTGCACACTAAGGGTTCAGATAAATTAAGGAAATAAGAAACTAACAAAATTTGCTTTAATGAATTGTGCATGTGTCACTTCTAAAGTACAAATTTGGAGGACCAAACAAAAGCACATTTGTTATTCTAGTGGTAATAATAATATTTGTAGAATATTGATTAAGACAGAATTTGTTTTTCATTTGCTTACCATTCACACAAAACAATTGGTGAATACAAGGTAATCAGTTCTCTTTGAAATTTCAGCAAAGTTATTTTTCCTGGGTAAATTTGAAGAAGAAATTAGCCATAATTTGGTCAATTGTAATCATTCCTTTCCTGCCTTCAAAAGGTTGGTCAGTTGCAGCTAGTCCAGCAGCAGCATCCAGTACACTTGCCAGATGTCAGAATAAGCAGATTATAATATAACAATGCACCATTAACATGGTTTGTCAATATGAACAGAGAATTTGTTTATGTAACAATATATAGATTCCAGTGCTTATGAAATATTTGGAGCCACACCTCAATTGTGTTACATCTGAATTTGACTTACATCTGATATAAAGTAGTGTGCTATAACAGGATCACAGTGTATTTTAGTGTTAGCTTAATAATAGTTCCCTGCTACATTTTTCCCCACTCCTCCCTTTATTTGGTGACAAAGGAAACACCCTCTTCAGGTAAATTCTGGTAAATATCTCTGTATTTATTGCTAAGAATTAAAAATCAGAATCGTAATTATTTTATTTTCAGTAAAGCTGTCTGTTATACAGAGCATTTTATTCTACCCCTGTGTTCCAGCGGGTATAATTGATAAAGAATGTATAAATATTTATGTTCTTGTAGTTGCCCAGAAAGTAGCTTCCCATAGTAACCATCAGGTGGATGGCCATACATTGACTGTGACACTGTTCCACCCATTGCCACCAAAGCCATGCTATCAAAACAGAGTCCTGATCCAGGGGGTTAATAATGCTATAACAGAAGAATTGCCGAGAAACTTCCTGGAGACAAAGACGAAAGCACAAGTTACTGAATTCTTGTATGGGGAGGAGGATGGGAATGTTGTTGTGACATTATCAGATAATATTGGTAATAGTCATATGTTTTAATTATCAGATAATATTGGTAATAGTCATATGTTTTAATTATCAGATTATATTGGTAATAGTCATGTTTTAATTATCAGATAATATTGGTAATAGTCATATGTTTTAATTATTAGTTTGCTGCTTGACACAGCTGTGTATAAAGTATTCATGTTGCCTGTAACTGATCAACCAGTTTTCTTAAATACATTGAATTCCACGGTATTTTTTTATTAGTTATGTTTGGATTTCATTTGTCTTGGCATATTTATTTCCATACTCAATTCACTATAATGCCCACATTATCAATTTATAAATGTATATATGGATTTTAGTTTTGTCCATCTAGTTGTTCTTCCATCTCTGCCAATAGTTGGTCAACTTATTTTCTTTACATCGCTCCTATGTGTGTGTGTGAGTGTGTGATATACTATATCTATATATATTTGGTGGGGTGCTCTCAATATTTTATTGAAACTATCATAGACGTCAAACCCAGGTTCTGTTTTATTTGATTTAAATTTAGTGAAAGATGTAAAGTTTCAAGGCCCCAATCAGCAAGGCTAATGGTTAGATTGTTAAAACTACAAAAAAGTGGAAATTCAATGAATAACAATTCAATAACAATTCAATAATCAAATGACTCAAATTCTCAATTTCACTCCTTTACTCGATCCTTTAATAACCAACTGCATCGCTTGATTAGCAGTGTGAGATTGATTTCCACTTGTCATTGTATTTCTATTCATCTTTTATATTCTTTCTCTCTCCTATTTCTCCCAATTACTTCTCCTCTTCCTCCCCAAGCTTTCTCTAAATTCCTTCTCCTCCTCGACTTCCTCTACACAACTTCTCCTCCACCTCAACTTTCTCCCCCATGACTACACTTCTATTTCGGCTACAGTCTCAATTCCATCTCCAACTCTTGAAGACTTTGGACCCAACGGAACAGTAAGTTCTCTATTCCCTGAAAATCTTCCTGTGAAAACACAAGGACAGTAAAATAATTTTGCTTAGCCTGATCTCACACTACACACAACCTGTCATCAGATAACAGCTATTAACTTTCTTCATTTACATCAAGATTCTTGTACACTATTTTTGGTAAACCAAGCATAATGCAACATGGTATCAATTACTTCTTATACAAGCATCAGTACATATTCCTAATACCGTTATACTAAACAATATCATGATAATTGGAGGCATTTTTTTTACCTTACAATTCAAACAAAGTATGCAAACTTTCAGATATCCATGTTCTGATATATGCATATGTCCATAGTAACTATCGGTAATCTTACATACCCTATTCTTCAGCCTTTAAGTCAGTACAGAGTATAAGTTGAATTCACTAATTTTATAAATTTTCCATCCTTTGTCCATATATAAGTTGATTTGGAGTATAGGATGCTCAGATATATGCATATATCCATAGTAACTAATCTTACATTCCGTATTTTCCAGCCTTTAAATCAATGCAGAGTACAAGTCAAATTCACTAATGTTATAAATTTTCCATCCTTTGTCCATATATGAGTTGATTTGGAGTATAGGACAAGGTCATATCAATAACTTGGTTTCATATTTTACACTAGTAGCTTCCGATTTTATGAATATTAATGGTATCATTGTATGATATTCCATATTACCGGCAATCATGAAATTGCATCACCAAAACTAACATGCTTGTGATTTTACTCCTGTATAATGCACTATTATATTCTGTTATCAATTGACACAGCTAAATAAACAATCCATGCTTGTTTTAATTATGATATCTATTGCAACAAGGGCCACATAGCTGTGCATGCTATGTACATATTAAAGGTCTAAAGTGTTAACCTGATTACTCCAGTTGAAGTCAGTCTTGAGTGCAAGACTCAACAGGTGAAATAAACTCAGTAAGGCTAACAATAGGGAAATGAGTCTATCCATAGAGAAGTCAGAAATGTGAAGACAACAGAAACGGTCCTTACCTATCTCCAGATCATTAAATTCATTTTTAGATGTGATTATAGATTGTATAGATGGTGTTTTAACTCAGCACAGTTTTACCTATGATTGTTAGGTTAAATTGGATTGGTCTGGTAAATTATGACACAACATCACCTGTAGGTTATTTAATTCTTTGGCAATTGGAGCAAAGTTACTTGCCCAAAAGACACATTCAAAATATTGATATGTTGCATAAAATATATATGAGATCTTAGATGAGTTAGCTTGGGTGAATCCTTATTTCTTTTAGATATAACCCCTTATTTATTTTTTATATGTAGTTTCTGCTGTAGAACTTTGCAAAAGATAATTTTTTAAAAGCAGATTTAGATTGCAAAGCAAACTATAATAATTTGATAAATCCTCAGATGTTCTTTACTGCAGTATATTTCATCATTTAGTTGAGTTATTGGCCCTTGTTTATGATCCTTTCTAAATAAACAAAAAATTGTAGTATTGCTCAACCAGAAATAATTGGGTTGGAATCACACTGCTTTATATTAATATAATATAAAAAATGATTGAATACATGTTTTGTACTCATCATTTAATAGAGTAATGACTTCTAAGTTTCAATCTCTAATATAACATGCTTTTAGCATCACATATTTACTAAGGAACAATGGGTTTTAATGAAAATCAGAAAAACATTTGTACAAGTTAATGGCTTCAAATATTTAATTAATTTTCAGCTGTCTGTGTCATTGATTAATGGAGTTCAGTTCCGTATTATTTGTTCTTTCACACTTTTGTTTCAACAGCATAAAGTAACCAAGGATATTTGTTACCAGATTTAGCTTAGATATTGCTATAAGATTGGCATCAACATTGTATTAACATTTAGTAAGGGTTGTCATATAGTTCTTGTTGCAATGGTTTCAAACTTAGGTTTCTATAGCATCAGAGTACCATGGATTACTTTATTTCATGTTAAATTCGTCTAAAGTTATATGTTTACTGGAATTTCATCAGAACCTGGAATAATTGCCAGTGAATGTTGGATATGCCAGTAATAACTTTTGTCCTGACATGTTTTCTCTATTTAAGACCTTGCTAACAAAATTCTTAAGCAGTCTAGCTATTTTGTGATACATTGATCCTTTCATTTTATGTACGTTCTAGATTAAATCTCTTCCAGATATTGTTCAACTTGGAAAAATATTTCAAGAAAGTAGCATTCAAGGAGTTTTCCTTAAGGTTGCAAGAGTTGCCATTTCCAACTGCATCCTTGTACAGAACTTACTTCCTTCTTCATCACATGATGCTATTTTGTACTACTTTGAGAACAAGAGAAGAAGTGGTGGTGGAGACGTTGAGAGGGTAGAAATGAAGACAGAGGAAAGATACTGTCTGATTTATTTTGAGGATCCTAGTGGTATGTACACACACATGTAGCTTTGTGTTCCTTATAAATTGTAATATTGTTAACCATCACTGTAAAAGCATTGTTTGATACAGAATGTTTATTTTCCATGTGTAGAAGTAGAACTTTTTACAAAAGGATGGATGGAGTTTACAAGACTGTACACCCACACATATATGTACATGTTTTGCATATACAACGGAACCTTGTTAATCCAGATACCTTCATTGTCATTGAATATGGATTGATTAATGAATTTTCAGGATATTTGATTCATTCACATTTTTATTTTATTGTCAAAATATTGTATACATATGCTGCATATATACACATAATTACTAGGTATACAAATACTGAAATATGTCAGCTTTGTTTACCTGGATTCTTTTTAGGATTGATCTTCAATGATTCTTTACAATGTTATGTATATTTAGTTTAATTGTTTGTCAGGTTGTCAGGTTGAATTTTTAAAATATTCTATTACGTGCTGTTGTCATGTAAAACCTTGCTTACTGGACTTGATCTTGTCTAGAATTTAGTAAATAAAACATTGTTTTTGGTTGCTGACATTGTTCCAAAGTCAATGACACTTGGTAAACATCTTTTTTTTTTTTTTTAAATTATCTTTCTCAGAGGAAGAAACCATAAGTTGAGTCAAGGTCATATCTAGACTCTGTGGCATTAGCAATGTCTTAATTGGTAAACAAACTTCATTTTTTTTCAGAAGGATGCTTCTGTCCAGTATGGGTGTTAATGCAGTCTATTTATCAATACAAATCAGCCCAGTAAACATCAGCGTGTGCTTATTATTGCCTTTCAATCAATATACTTCATGGCTAAAATCATCCTTAAAAGTATTGGTCAATTAACAGTTGCTACTTTTGCAAGATTTAGATAACATGTGATACTAAAGAGAACTAATTCAGTGCATTGATTATGTTCTGTTTGTCCTGATGTTTTATATAGGTGGCTTTGCTATTTTTGATGAATTATATGTTTTACTTGTTTTTTTATTTAAAACAAATATTTTGCATATCTAAAAGAAACTTAAAACAGAGATTTAATGCTGAATATCATTTTATAGAAAGGAACATTTTGATTATGAATTCACTATTAGGTTTTGTAAGTCTAAACTGTTTTTCAGTTATTGATAGAGTTCTTGGCTACCAGTCACACAATGTGGATGGTGTTGATTTTGAAATCCATCTCCACCATGAGTGCTTGGGATGAAGATCTTCAAGGAAAAAATCTGATCTGTACCTCAGAATGTCCAGTCCAGGAAATAAGGGTAGGCATATTCTCTAATAGACACAAATTAAAAAGTAACTTGACCAGATATTTATGGTTTCAAAAGACTTGAAATTTAATTTGCATTTTATGCCACTGCTAGTAGCGATTGTAACCATAAATGTATTTCCTGCAAAAAGGAAACTTTCATGGCACATTACACATCTTCGTGTCACTTAAGAAAATGTGACAATTTATTGCATTGTATTTATTTATATTAGGTATTGACTTCCTTTAATTCTGTTTTTATTGAAGATTGTGGTTAGTTTACTTTATTGAAGGGTGCATGTGTAATTGAAATCAGCCCTGAAGAACAAATTTAGAATGTATGTTTGTTATTCTGGCAGTAACATTGAATAATTGTAGAACATTGATTAGGACTGGGTTTCTTTAATTTGCTTAGCATTTTTATAGAATGATGGTAATTTCAAATATAATCAGTTTCTTTTTAGTTTCAGCAAATTTAGTTTTGGGTAGAGTTTAAAAATTTAATTATTGCTTGGTTGATTTTTGTTGTTCCTGTTCCTGTCGTCAATGGTTAGTTGATTGTAGCCAGTTTAATAGCATGACTGTTTGAGTGGGTCAACAGCATACAATGCTCAGGCCAGATGTCGGTGTAAGAGGATTATGTTGTACAATGCACTGTTATGATAGTTTGTCAATGTGAACAAAGGATTCGTTTACAATATATTCCAGTGCATTTATATCCCAGTTTGCAGCTTCCATTCATGGTGCATTTGAATTTCTCCACTCCAAACCCGAGATTGCAAAGACAAGTTCAAACAGTTAACAATGTCGTCACAAGAAAATGATGTTAAGTTTTGTTGCCATAAGGACAAAAAAGGCAGTTTGCAAAATTGGCAAAGCCCAGAGTGATCCCTTAATAAACTTTTTTCACATGTTATTTTTCATGCTTTTAAGAAGAAACAAATATTTTTTTCAATGTACAAGAGAAATTCAGCATCGATAATATCAGTAGCTATGACAAAATTGTTTTATGTTAAAATTTACATAATTATGATGTCTTCCTTAAAATGATTTTTAAAAAATTACATTATTTTTCATACTTTTAAGAAGAAAACTAGTGTTTGTTGTGTACAAGGAAAATGATGCATGATATAGTGAGGACACTATTTATATATGTATGTGTGTATGTATTGTATATCACATTATACCATTTTGTACTGGCTGATATTATGTCCCAGGTAGGTGATGTATCATTTTCTTGATTTGGAATCAGAGTATGCCATTTTAATCTATTTAGCATTGTTTTTACTGTATTAATATGATGGACTTGAAAGAATTCAGTGTACACTGAAAACTATATAAATTAATAGAGAGCAGTGCATTAATAGAATAAACTGGTATTAATGTCATGTCATTGACTTTAATTTTGCTGTTTTGATGAATGGAATGTTTTCTAACTTGGACTAGGATAGTTTTATTTAATTATGCAAAAGAATTCAAAGTTCTAAAACTAGTTGATTGCTGAATACCATGCAGTCTTTTGGTACTACAAAACTACAAGAGACCATTTTAATTAGAATTTAAATTCTAGACTGAATAATGAGGAATATTACAGAAATCTTATGTGTAATGTACTTTTCATTTTGTCAATAACGTTATATAGTTGTATTGTAGATGATAGTTAATTAAGTAATGCTTTGCTTTACAGATAATGCAACTCTTGAAGATGAAAACACAGATAACCAAGCAAACGATAAGACCTCAAGTACACATAGTGTTTCCAGTAATCCTGAAAAAGAAAGTGACTTTGTTGAAGTACAAGAATGGCAAGCAAATGATGGTAAATTTCCAATTGAGTATGCTTTTGTTTAAGTGGTTTGGTATATCTATTAAATAACAAGAGGGATTTTGCTTGATAAACTAGTGCCTGGCAAAATTTTTTAGAAAATAAGACACTTGAGTTGGCAGTCATGGTTCCATTACATGGTTGATTCTTTTTTGCCATTAGGATGTTTCACTAGAGAAATTTCCAATTTTGTATATCCAATACAAAATCCACGAAGTTTTCACCAATTAATCAAAATGAATTTGTCTACATGGTGATGTATTATTTGATATATTTGTCGAAGTCTTTTACAACTTATTAATACACTATTTATGACATTAATATGATCGCTACAGTCTGTGAGATCAGCAAGAACTATATCATCATTGCTAATCATCCTCTTCTTCTGATGACTCAGTCTCAGAAACTTCGATGTCTGAATCTAAATCTGGCAAAATATCCAACTGCCAAACATTTTTCCTTTCCTTGCTCAATATTTTTTTCATTAAACCTGAGAAACTCCTGATTTTTGCTTTCACTGCCATAAATTATAATGTCTGCCATCATTTATGATTTTGCATAAACAGAACATGTTTAGTGAAACTACCCTCTATTTGTAACCATTGGTTTCTGAACAATTCACATTTGCACAAAGAAAGGTCAAATAATTTCTAATTGGTTAATATTAGTCTGATTCTTGGAAAAAACCCATTTTAACCAATCAGAGACATTGTATCTAACACACATAAAAAGTGACAAAAGACAAGATCGGCCATTAAATGCAACCAACAAACTTTGACTGTTTGCGGGACAGATCATGCATATTGACGGGATCGGGGCTGAATGAATTAAGACCTATAGAAGAAAATGTGCAGTGATACTGAAAAATACTGACTTGAACTACTGACCTTTGGGAAGTAAAAGCTTGGTCCATTGTATGTTTGAGCTGTAAAGATTCACTGGTTTCTCCTTTTTGGATTCTTTTCACATTTTGGAATTTTAACTCTAAAGACAGTTCATTCCTATGGTTATAATCAACTGCTTGTATGCTTGTGATTTTTCTGTATAAAACTGATATGAAAATGCACTCCTTATATTAAATTTTGCATCATGGGTCACAAATTTAGATGATATGGGCTGATTTTTGTGTTGTTTTTTTTATAGTTTCTTAGATGTTCATAAATCAATTTTATATTCAGTAAATACTTGGGATTTTAATTTAGTGTGAAGCAAATAAGTTAATTCTGTGACATAATTTGTCACTCATTTGAAATCAAGGTCACAGTCATGGAAAATATAATTTTAAATAAAGTTAGGTTACAAAAATGCTTGTTGTGTGGACTTGTTTTGCTTGATTCAGATTTGCTTAATTCAGAAAATTCATCAAGATAGCTGTTTAAACTGTTGCATTCTGACTCTTCATACCATGGAAACTTGCTGAAAGATTCTTTTTATTTTGAAAAGCATGATTAGAAAATGTTTGATTGTACCAATTTTTGTCGATTCCATGGCTTGTAGAAATCGTGAATTTAAAGATCCAGCAAAACAAATATCAAGCTTTGATACCATCTGTAAAAACTTAATCACCTTGCAAGGCAATTAATTTATGTACAAACAAGAATCTTATTTTTAGACAATGCCCGTGGTACCCATGAACATACTGAATTCTCATTATCTAAACTTATTTTCAGGAAACAATTGCACACTTCTACTGTGCATCAAGTATAAGAGGGCTCCAGATAAGAAGATTATCAAATGTATCAAAAACATACCATGCAGCTGGAACTTTCATCTATATTGGAACTTTTACACAAAAACAGAACCTGGAAAACAGATGTTGCATGAAATTCTCAATAAGTACAATTGTTCAGTGGCTGTAGTTACTGGAGATGAAGATTTGTTTATATTTGAAATCTCTGAAAAGATTTTTGAACAAGAATCCAATGTGGTACAATTGATTCATGTTGTCTTGGACAGTGTCCACAAATGTGCACAAGAATTTTTGTATTTGGATAACATTTTGGTTGATCAAAGAATACAAGGAGATGTACTTCAGGTAGTGAGACAGAGAAAAGAATTGGATATTGCCAGATTTGAATTAATGGGACAGCAAGACTTTGATGCATTATGTGTCATATGTACAGAGAAAGACCAAACCTTGGTACTTCATGTGGTTACTGAAATAATACACATGGTTAAGGAATGTTTTGAAAATCATGAAGAAATCATTGATGTAGACCATAAATGGCAAAAAGTGATGAAAACTTTTGGATATCTGCAGAAACTATGTGAAACATATCCAAATGTAACAATAACTGATAAAACTGAAGCTGCCATTATGCTAAAAGGTCCAAGAGACCAATCAAAACCTGCTGCAGATCACTTTTTGGAGCTCTTAGGAACTGCATCTTCTGAAGTCCAGGAAGAGATTTTTTCTCCAGGATGCCAATTTGAAATTTTCACTTATCCAGAAATGTGTGGCTATATTGACAATAATACCATGGAACATTCCATTGTTTGGATACCAAACCACCGAACAAAGAAAATACATCTCTTTTCTAAAAAGTCTGAGAAAAAAAAGGGTGTAGATAAATTTGTCAGAGGTTGTGTCCAAGAAAGACTATATCCATTGGCAAAAGATCAGACAGTATTTTCCACCAGAATTATTAGATCTTTAGAGGAATTGAAAAAGATGCACACAGGGAAAATGGTGTTCAGTTCATCTCACAAAGGGTTACTTTTGACTGCTACAGATGACATCTTTGAGAGTATTGATGATGCAGTGCAAGAGATTATCTGCAAAGAAACAGGTAAGGTTCAACATTCTGAGAAATCTGATCAAGAGATAATAAATCTCAGGTGAGCCTAATATTAAAATTTCACTCTCAGTCAGAAGAATTCCATTTTAATTTGTATATTATTAATTGACACAAAATCTGACACTCAGACTTTTTGAGAGCATTGATGTTGCTGAAGGATTCTATGATCTCCAAGCCTGTTGACATACAGGAAGAATTAGTCACACAATATGAGCTTTATGATATTGAAAATCAAAGATAAATATTAATTTCATATCACTTTTGGAAACTACACAAAAGATTCAAACTTTTCAAAGCTTATTGTAAGGAGGGAAAGCAGATCAGTCAAAGTCAAGGTCGGTCAAGGTTATCACACAGTTTATTGAATGTTATCCCAAGTTAATTTGTGCTTGTGAACAAAATAACTGGTCATGTCATTGTGTGTCACATGAAGAAAATTATATTTGATGCCAACAGTTGTTTTTGAAAACATGATTTTTTAAAAATTGTATAAATAAAGATGAAGAGAGTGTGGGAGAGAGACAACTATGTGACACTATGATAAGCTTGTAACTATATTGTTTCAATCCAGAGTAAACGAAATCATGATTTTCATAGCTTTACTGCTCATGAGATGGTTTATACAATTAGCTACCTGAGTGGCAATTAAAAAAAAATGAGTGAGAGTGTGAGGAAGAGAGACAGGGTGATCGATTTACTGCCTCATTGCCATGGAAGAAAATAATTAGATTTTGATTTAGTTGTGCAGCACCACTTGCATATTCTCAAAGCTTTGGGGTTGGTACTGCACCTCCATGAAGTTAAGCTAGAAGTTGAGGTTGATGGGGCTCTTTATATCTTTAGCATTTTTTGTATTGAAGTGGATGATCGAGTATAATTCAGGGGCATAAATATCATTATAGGTTACATGGTGTGGGGCAGGCATGTAATTCTAAATGATATACATGTTATCACCATCCTTGAAGCCCTCTCCAAGGTCAAAATTAGTACTCCATCAGCATCAAGTTTTTCACCTAAGGTGAAATACAGTTGAGTGGAATGTACTGGACAAGACTGACCTGTAGGAGCTTCACATATAAAAGATTCAAGGGTATTTCATTGATATTAAGAGACCTACTACAGAGACAGCAGTTATATATAAGCCATTATGAAGTATGAGAACAAACACCTCAGCTGTGTCATGAGTAGATGGTGAACATGACAAAAGAGAAAATGACCTGGATGACTTGAAAAAGGCTAACTCTTGAAAGAGTTCCATTGACCTTGAAAATATTCTAATAAATTTATGATGTCAGGATCCATTGTGTTGCAGACTGCCATGGGGTTGAGTTATTTGCCAAATACATTTATGAAAGTGCATACAATAGAGTTCATCAAGTGCAATGTCTATAAGACCATCCTAAAGGCCAAAAGAAATGAACAAAGGACTGAATGATGACAGATATGAGATGTTTTAGAACCTGAGTAAAGCACAAGCCGATTATGAGACTGTGTGAGCGGGTACATAGCTATGCACAAAGCCACTGAGAAACCAGTGACCAGAGTCTTTAGCAAAACCTGTCACTACAATCATAACAAGAGAACAAAATGGATCACACCTGCAGGCAGACATTGTGGACTCGAAACAGCCCCAGTAGGATTTCAGAGACCACCTGTTATTGGGGCAGCTTCTTGGCAATGGTAGAGTAAACACATGAAGGAATGATTCATATGGCTTTTACATGGCCTGTTAGTGCTTAGATCTAATGGTGTTTACATAGGTGCAATCCTGACCCTTGAATTCAACTGTAATCTGATCATTTCCTGCCACCATTTCACTTCAACAAACCCAGAGAAAAAAAGACTGTCTGCATTGACTCTGGTTAGGCCTCAAATGTACTGCGGCAGTTTTTTAAACGATTGTCTTGCTCATAGACTTCAAGGTGACTGAGGCTATCATCTCCTATAGAAAGAAGAGAATGGTTTGTCTGCTGGATGACAAGGTAATAGGGAAAGTTGGCAAGTTCAAAGCCAGTGATGCAAACAGCTGCAAGCACACAATGTGTCTACTTAATACTGACAAGGGTGAGTTGGCATAGTGAAGCAGTTTCCAGATGTGGCAGCAATGGATATGTCATGTGATTTGCAGTATTGCCATTGCCATTGCCAACACATACAGTAATCATGTTCACATTCTTGATGCCATGGCAGACCATAAAGTCCTCTCACTTTTACTCATCCAAAAATATTTCTAAACACCCCAAATATTGGTATCATCAGTGTTGACCATCTCATTGCCCTTAAGCTTGACATTAATCTCTTTGAAGATGGCACAACTCAGGTTTTTACATTTGAGCAGTTGGCATTAACTAGTGCTGCTGTGTGAGTACATTGTAATTAGACCTGAAATAATCACCAAAGCATTAAATTAAAAATAAATAAAATAAAAATAATACAAAGACAGATATCTTATATAAAACTAAAGCATTAATATACTATTCATGATATATGGTTTTGATGTATATTGCAATACAACTTTAAATAATGACTCAATCAAACCTTATGTATACTTATTGTTATATGATTGTTGTTCATGATTTTGCATTCCCGAATTTATCCATGATTGTAAGTCATAAACAAGATGCTAACTAAATTTTTATGTCATGGCCTAGCAATTTTTACAGTTGAACTAGTTTTCATATTTGTTGCTGTTGTTGTTGTAGGATTAACGCCATTTATCAGCACAAAATAGGATATACATGGCGGCCAGCATAAATGGTGTAGCAAGAACCCGGGAAAACCCCGAAAAAAACACCGACCCATGAGAAGCCACTGGCAAGCTTCTCACATAACCTCAGTAGCCAAATCTGAGACTCGAACTCACACAGAGGTGAGATGGCAGTGATCCGTAATGGTGAGTGCTTTAGACCACTCGGCCACTTAGGGCCCTGTTTTCCTATTAGAATGATTCATTTCACAGAATATTCTTTGGTGTCATTAGTCAAGTGGGAATTTGTATAAATGCTGAGTTGTTAAACAAGCATTTCATTCCTGTTTTAGATCAGTCTGGGAATTTGTTGAATTCACATTTGTGTTGCTGAAATCTGAAATAATTTGAGAGGAATTATTTATTAAACTCATTTATTTGAATTAATACATTGGATTTTTGTCTATTCATTTATTTAATGTCATTTTGGATTACATGATTAGTATATCAGGAAAACCAAAGCTAGACATATCAGGAAATTCAATAATACTAGGATATTATGAAATTCAAAACTACTTGGATATCAGGAAATTCAATACTACTGGGATATCAGGAAATTCAATACTATTGGGATATCAGGAAATGCAATACTACTGAGATATCAGGACAATCAATACTACTGGGATATCAGGAAATTCAATACTACTGGGATATCAGGAAATGCAATACTACTGGGATATCAGGATATTCAGTACTACTGGAATATCATGACATTCAAGACTATTGAAATTGTTTGGAACATTCTGTATTCTTGGACATTGTGATATGACATTTAGGATTACCAGTATTTGGAGCATTATCCACAATAGGTACAGTAACTGCATCTTTTGAATTTTCACTTTGTGTTATTGGGAGATAACTTGTTTGTTGAATTTTAAGTAAAGTGTTGGTTCCTTTCTGATACATATTCTAAGTAAAGTGTTAATTGGCTTCACTTCCTTTCTGATTTCGTATTTTAAGTAACGTGTTGGCTTCTTTCTGATAACACATTTTAAGTAAAGTGTTGGCTTCTTTCTGATAACATATTTTAGGTAAAGTGTTGACTTCTTTCTGATAACATATTTTAGGTAAAGTGTTGGCTTCTTTCTGATAACATATTTTAAGGAAAGTGTTGGCTTCTTTCTGATAACATATTTTTTAAGTAAAGTGTTGGCTTCTTTCTGATAACATATTTTAAGTAAAGTGTTGGCTTCTTTCTGATAACATTTTTTAAGTAAAGTGTTGGCTTCTTTCTGATAACATATTTTAAGTAAAGTGTTGGCTTCTTTCTGATAACATATTTTAGGTAAAGTGTTGGCTTCTTTCTGATAACATATTTTAAGGAAAGTGTTGGCTTCTTTCTGATAACATATTTTAAGTAAAGTGTTGGCTTCTTTCTGATAACATTTTTTAAGTAAAGTGTTGGCTTCTTTCTGATAACATATTTTAGGTAAAGTGTTGGCTTCTTTCTGATAACATATTTTAAGGAAAGTGTTGGCTTCTTTCTGATAACATATTTTTTAAGTAAAGTGTTAGCTTCTTTCTGATAACATTTTTTAAGTAAAGTGTTGGCTTCTTTCTGATAACATATTTTAAGTAAAGTGTTGGCTTCTTTCTGATAACATATTTTAAGTAAAGTGTTAGTTTCCTTTCTGATACATATTTTTAGACCTAAACTAGTAAGATTTTAAATGTGTCAGTCTCATGAGAGAGAACATTTGCAACTAGTTATGGTACACTGTATCACTGTATAAAGCAAACTGGTGTCACATTTATTTGGTTATGGTACACTGTATCTAAAATAAAGCATACTGGTGTCACATTTATTTAGTTATGGTACACTGTATCTTAAATAGAGCATACTGGTGTCACATTTATTTAGTTATGGTACACTGTATCTTAAATAGAGCATACTGGTGTCACATTTATTTGGATAGATACAATGCCATACACTCATTTCTATTATGGATGTTGTTATGGGAGGTGGGATAGAAGAGGTATACTAACATGAGCTTTTTCGATGCATCTTTATGTATTTATTTTATATTCATAAGTACCATTGCCTTGACCATTTTTATCAGAGCTACAAATCTCAAGAGTTCATGAGGATGCAGAGGGAGACAGAACTAAAACCACAATTGCAGAAAGAGGCCAGTTTCCTAAAGTCAAATGAAAATGAAGACCGGGCTGATACGACAGTCAGTATTCTACTTTGTAGTTTTAAGTATATGTGGTAAGACATGTAAATTTTGAGGAGAAAAAGAATAATTTTTTTTATTGTTGGAGTTCTATATATTTGCGTCACATTAAAATTGGTATAAAACCTACTTTCGATATTATAACATTACTCAAGCAACAATAAAGATTTGTTTGAAGGTTTAATGTGAAGTCCATTACATGTAAGACAGTGCTTATAGGAATTTACTTCTGTCATCATGTGGATACTAGTTGTTTTGCAATTTCTTTATTCATACCATATAAAGATGCATCATAAGAGATTTTGTAATTTTACTAATAGCTGGATGCAATGTAAGTCAGACTTTTGTGAATGCAACTACTCATGCAGTTTTTAATGGAAATGTCAGACATATTAAGAAGATATGTATATTGGTCAATCATTCAGCTAATTTTACTTTGGTTTTATGACACAGCAAGAAATGTAGGCTACTAGTGTTACAACAGTTGGATTAAAGTGTACTGCCCAAGAATACAGCACTGTAACTGACCAGGGTTGATACATTAGTAGAATTCAAAGCACCACATGTTTGTCTAATCATCGGTCTGTACTCTATTTCATTTCAACATAATAACTTGAGTTTTCCATCATTTACCATTTCTGAATTGTTCAAAAGATGAATACCAAATTTGGGGTCAGAAAGTCAGATACACTGACGATACTAATTTGCTCTGTACAGCAACATGACCGGTAGTTCTATGTTTCAGATATGGGCCAAACTTTGTGGATGACTTGCACATGGTAAAACAAAAGCCTGTAAATTTGGGTCAAATATTAAGGTCATGGGCAGAAAGAAGAAAAAAGTTCTTTTCTGTAATAACTCTTGTTAATGACCTTGACAAAAGTGTATGGTGCCAATTGATTTGGGGGTCAAAGGTTATGGTCATTTTTCCTCATTAAAAAATGGGTTTTGATTAGTACATTTTGTTCCAAAGAAAGATCTTAACCAAAGAATAAAATGATTTTATGGTCTAAAGGTCAAACATCATAATACAGTAAGTTGAATGAGAAAATAATGGTTTCTGCAAATTAAATTTAGTTTAAGCCTGTATACATTAAGCAGAGTTCAAGGTCATTTGCACCAGTTTGTCAACCATGCCTTACTAGTGCCTATACATAGAGGACTATTAAACGTATGACAAGTGTATCATGTACCATTCACAAAACTCTTTTTATTTTTATGAGTTTTGATTGTTGTTGGGAAAATTGACAAGAATGCCAGCATAAACTCTTCTTATTTATATCAGAGTTTTGATTGTTGTTGGGAAAATTGACAAGAATGCCAGCATAAACTCTTCTTATTTATATCAGAGTTTGATTGTTGTTGGGAAAATTGACAAGAATGCCAGCATAAACTCTTCTTATTTATATCAGAGTTTTGATTGTTGTTGGGAAAATTGACAAGAATGCCAGCATGAAGTCTTATTTATATCAGAATTTTGGTCGCTGTTGGGAAAATTGACAAGAATGCCATCATAAACTCTTCTTATTTATATCAGAGTTTTGATTGTTGTTGGGAAAATTGACACTATTGCCAGCATAAAGTCTTCTTATTTATATCAGAGTTTTGATATTTGTTGGGAAAATTGACACTATTGCAGCATGAAGTCTTCTTATTTATATCAGAGTTTTGATTGTTGTTGATAAAATTGACAAGAATGCCAGCATAAAGTCTTGTGACTGTTTTAAACACAGATTTCACTATATTTAGCCATTAGGCCTTTAAGTCAAAATACCTGTTAAGTATAGCTTTTAAATTTAACTTGTGGCTTATAAATAATAGTTTTGTGAATGTGACAGCGTTCATGTATTGTTGCATGAAAATGGTTGGGTAAGGTATCACTAGAGCTCAGTAACTTAAAGAACTATGTTGTTTAAGTCTAAGTTTTGGTCTCACACAATATCTGTTAAAGCTAGTATTAGAACTGACCAATCAACACTTTTTTACTAGGTCCATATGTCTGGTGAATTGACTTATCTCTGCCAAATAAGCACAAATTGGGGGGGGAGGGGGAAAGAGTGGTCAAAATTGAAAATGTTTGAAACAATCACTTATGAAAGCCATATCCCTAATAATTTTGGCTCAGTTATATAGAAATCGTAGAAATGTTCATTAAACTGACAATGCTACTTAGCCATTTATTATTCCTAGGTCTAACAGTTGGGAGTTAGTTTCATAGTAACTAATGAGCCAACTTTGTGCTTGAATATTCATTATTACTAGATTCTTGGTTAAGTTTTTGTTTTAAATCTAGGTCTTTTCACCACCATTTACATATTGTTATAGCTAAAGTTGTAAAACTTAATGAGGTGATGAAACTAGACAATCACAAGACCACCATTGGCCCAAGTAGAAAGATTATAACAGGAACTCTCTGCACTAAAATCAAAGAGTCTAGTAGACACAGTGTTCAAATGGGTAAACCAGGGGCAACACAATTGTGCCAGAATACCCAGAAAACACAATACACAAACATGTCAAATGAAAAAAATACAAGAGCATGTCAGGGCACTCAAACTATACCAAAACCAGCTATAATAACAAAATCAGTATACACACAAATAGATGAAACCACACCAGTTAAACAAGATGAGTCACTTCTACAGGTATTAGATGGTCTGAGCCAACAATTAGCTAAAACACGTGTTTACAGCATGTGCTTTACAGCACTGACCATCATGTGTCAAACTCACCATCAAATCCAGGTACAGAAGAAACTGTTCTAAAGACATCCTCCAATTACCCACAGCAAGAAGCTAAATTAAATACAAATACTAAACACAGCAGCAGTCACCAAACTCTGTCAGTCTAGTAATAATATAATAACAATAATAATGACTTTATTTAAAGAGGGTAACAAAATTAGCTAAGAACTAATCTACCTTGAGGTCCTCATATAAAGAATTTATTTATTTGAGCAGCATCTCAGAAGGCACTGGATATATTGGGTTTGGAAGAAGGAAATAGAGTGGGTATTTCTAATCTCAACTGTAATACTATTCCAGCGCAAAGTTCCAGAGTACTGGAAACCTTTTTTTTTTAATAATTCCTTATCTGGTTTGGGAATTTTATACTGTTTTGTAGACATTGATCGCAGGTGGGGTGTATATTACCAGGTAGCCTATACTGGAATAGGGATTGTAAATTTTCAGGAGCACTATTATTGAATATCCTGTAGATTGATTTGGCTTTTCTTAAACATATTCGGTCTTTAATAGGTAATATTTTTTCCTTGCTTTCTTTCTGGTTGGATATTAGCATAAATGCTCTTTTTTGAAGATTTTCCAACTTTGATATGTTTTTATCATTTGAATTAACCCATACTGTATTACAGTAGTCTAAATAGGGTTGTATGTAACTGTTATAAAAAAGTTTTCTGTGCCTTTCAGGGAGAAAATGTCATCCTACTGAGAAGCCATAAACTTGAATTGACCTTTTTACTGATATGTTTGATATGATCAGTCCATGATAGATTATTATCTACCAAAACACCAAGTAGTCTGTCATGACAGACCATTTGCAAATTTTTATCCTTCCATGTCAGACATAGTTCATTTCTATCAAGATTTTTCCTTTATTTCCTTGTTGAGATAAGTAATATTTTAGTTTTACCAGTATTTACTACCATGCCATTGCATGTGCACCAGTTTTCCAGCTTGTTTAATGCATTCTGTAAAGAAATTTCGAGTTCATGCTTTGTGTTTTGGATGTCTGACAATGTTGTGTCATCTGCATAGAGATCTGTAGATGATAATGAGTCTCTTAGTAAAGTGGTAGGTCGTTAATAAATAAAATAGATAGTAATGGACCTAGAATTGAGGCTTGTGGTACTTCATATCTAATTGTTTCAGGTTCAGACAGAACGTTATTTATATAAACATGTTGTGTTCTCTCACTTAAGTATGAAGTAAACCATCTAACTATTTTTTCATCGCATTGGTAGATTTTCAGTTTCTTCAAAATAAGAAGTTCAAGCAATGCATCTGAACCCCCCACTTGTCAGAATCAACAATATAGTTAAAGACAGGTCTCTTCTAATAGGATCATCAGTACTCAAAGGAGTAAGAACAAGAGGGTTATATAAAACTGACGTAAAAACCCATAAAGGTGCAACTGTTAACACTATTGAAAAAACTATTGGAAATGGATATGTCACCATATCATACTGTAATTCTTCTCATTGGTGGGAATAATTACAGTAATGGCCAATCTTTGAAGGGCATTGAGGGTGATTATGAAAGCTTGTTGTATGCCATCAGGCCCAAAAACAGAGTGTAAAATAATCATCTCAGGTCTACCGCCAAGAAGGGATGAACTTATGACTCAGCTAAATGACACCCTAAGTATGTTGTATGAAAATGTCCAAATACTCTTTGTTCCGCAATACAGGACCTTCTTCAAAGACAATCGTGTGAACCAACAACAGCGAGACCAAATCCACTTGTCCAACAGAGGTACTGCCTTGCTCCTTAGGAATATAGACCAGACTTATAAAAGGGGTTAGGCATGAGTCAGAAAACTGCTTGTATTGTGGAGAGCACAGTCATGTAACACAGCAGTGTCTGCATGGAAAACAGATTCATTGCCATCTTTGTAACGAACTAGGACATATGCAAAAGTTGTACACATACCAATAGGGAGAAGACTATGATGTACAGGCAACAAAATGTGTTAGAATATGTGTATACTTTTCAGTGTAATAATTATAATTCTGTAAACAGGTTTCATGCAGGCACTATCTGATTTGTGTACAAAGTGAAGCTTATTAACTTGTAAACAACTATGCGATACTGTTCAAGTTACTTCTCCCTTTGAGGCTTCCCAAGTGTCTAATATATCAATGTCTTCTTGTATACATGTAAATCAGTCTGATATTAAATATTCGCCTTTTTCAACACAATACCAGTTGAGATCAATATCACATGGAAACCTTCTAGTACCAAAACCAAGAACAGAGCAATTAAAAAAAGGGTTTTCAATACTCTGGTACATTTCTGTGGAATAAGCTTCCACTACATGTAAAATCGGCTGAAAATATTAGAGTATTAAAGAAGAGATATTATGAGCTAGCATGTGTTTCTAATAGATATTGGAATTTAGTATTTTAATACTAAACATGCTAAAATAAGCACTAATTATTGCTATCTTCATATAATGTGCATTGTTATACTCTCCTTCAGAGGGCCTCAAGGGAGAATAGTCCTTGACTAATGAATCACCCGCTATAAATAAAGCATAGTTATTATTGTTATTATTATTATTATTATTATTATTATTATTATTATTATTATTATTATTATCCAATCCATGAAAGTGAGTATGTATATAAATCCCATTGCAAATAACTCTGTCATACCAAAATTATAGGTAATGATGACTACTCTGTACACTAGGGAATTTTGTTTAATTTTTTAGCTGTTTGTTTATTAGCCTCTCAATATCATGGACACTATATCAATGATGAAAGTCGATATCTTGATTAAAGTGGGTCAGCCACACCCAAACTAATTCATTGTGACCATATAATCACACTTTGTGGAATACCATTTGCAAAAAGAGCTAAAGCAACATGTTCCCCATTTTCTCTTCTATAGTCCGAAGGTCTGGGCCAAGGACACTTTGAGTGGGATTATCTTTTTGTCTGTTTCCTTAATGCCTTCCTACCGATCAGTATTATCCTACTTCACAAAGCAAGAGACTCAACTGCTCATCTCATTTTGATAGGCTCACCCTGGTTTAAATACATATGGAAATGAAAATGGATGGAGTGAAAGTTTGATGGAAATTTTAATATAGTTGGTCAGTTTATAGGAAAACTGAATGCTAGAGGACTGGCATTTTGTGACCTCTGCAAGAAAAATCTGTATAAGAATTGCGGCACCTACACTTAATTTTTATAAGAAGAATGATTTCTTGCATGAGAGAACAGATTTAACCCTCTGTCAGAATATGTGCACCGCATGTTGCCAATACAAGCACCAGCTTAAAAGGAAAGATAGCTCTCATTAAGAAGGAAAAGAAACAGTTGCACATTGAGCCAAAAAAGTCAGTGGTGACAAAATGGAAGGCTAAAGACATTTTTACCAAATCCGCCAAAAGAGTTCAACTGGCCTATCAACAGTTTGTGTCCATTGATGAATTGACTATTTACCTATTTGGATAAGCTCTTTAGTCTGAAAATCTTGCTTGGCCGTTTTCTTGAATATGTAGGAAAATCTTCATGTTTTTGTCTGCATGGCTTCAGAAATGTTTTACTTCACATCTATATAGAAATCCAGTTGGGGAAGGATGCTGTCTGATGGTTACATAATCCCTCCCTTCTGTTAAAACTGTGTTCTATTTGGTGAAAAACAAGAATGTTAGCCATTTGAATTACACTGAACCACTTCTTTTAAACATATCCTCTCAAAATAAAGTCTTTCATCCTCCCCTGCATCTTGTAGAGTCAGGTACCATCTACTGAAATAAATTACAGCAATGTGTAACCTGGTCAAAATAATTGACTATTTGCCTATTTGGAAATGGCACGTCATTTAAGTTCAGCATTAGATAAATATTTGACAAGTTATAAAAACTTTTATAAGTGCTATGCACAAACTGGCCATCCTTTAAAGAGATCCTATATATTATTTTTACCATCCATTATGATAGGGATATGACATCTGCCAAATTATTGATATTTTACATCTTTAAGCGGAAGAAAGCAATGAAATTACTCAGTTGATGTACAAAATGTATCAATTTGGTAATATTAAATATAACAAAATGTAATTGCTGGAAATTAATTAATCCACATATTAAATTACTGAGGTCACATTTATCATAACATTTTTTAATCATTTATAATACATTTGCTATCTGCATGCTGTTTATATTCATATAGCAGGCAAGGAACAGAAATTCTCTAAGACATTGAGTGTAGAAATATGTGGATGCACTTTTTTTAAGCCTGCTAATTGTACAAGCTTACAGATGTTGGTAAGAAAATCACCAGAATTGCAGCTTATAAATAATGTATTTATTTGCAAGCTTATTTTGATGATATTGTGAGATTTCAGTAAAATTTCATTTAAGTTTTGGTGATATTTCACATTACTTGCCAAAACTTTCACTATCACTAATGAGGAAAAATGGCTTTTTCATGATAACTTTTGTTTCAGATCATGTATTCGTGATGAAAGTTCATGGAGGGTTGCGCTTAATTTATGGGGGTCAAAAGGTAAATGATTATAATAAGGTCACTGTGGCTCCAATATACAGAATAACATTTTTTGCTAGAGTAAGTTCCTTGATGAAACTTTCAGGATGATTTGCACTTGAGTAATAATGAAAACCTACGTATTCTGGAGTCTAGTTGTCAGAGGTCAGTCATGGTAAGTTTAGTGAGCAAATAATTGTTTCTGCAAGGTAGTGTAGTTCTTGACCTGTGATTGAGGACATTTGTGACCCATAATCTCCAGTGTCAACAATGCACTACAGTAGGGCCCACATAGTGCTTATCAGACACAGTGGGTGTATAATGTACTATTCACCGTACACTTGTTTCAATATTCCAGGTGTTTGAATCTGTTCGGGCAGAGGTGAATCATGGTTTTCTTACAAGCTGTAGTGACGTTGGCATTTTGGGTGCATTGACGATAAAGACCAATGTAAACATGATTGAAAAAGATGGAGGAGATTTTATAAAAGGAACCATAGACCAGAATATTTTATCAGAGAAACTGATGTTCTTACCTGATGAACAAGAAGAGTTGAAAATTAAAAATGGCCACTTTCAAGATGAAGCTAATGCAGTGGATTTAATATTTCCAGCTAGTTCAGATGAATATTTGGCCATTATTTGCACCCTTAGGATTGCTGGATCAGGAATAACACAAATCAAGTATAATGAAGGTTGCATCAGAATCACATGTAATAAAAATCGGGTCTCAGAACTCCAAGGAAAAATATCCTCCCAACTTTCTAAAGTTCGTAGCTCACATTGGGATGAAATTTATCTCAATCAAGGAGAAGAGATTACTTCAGAACTTCCACAGAATGATTTAGTGATGATTTTATATGTTAAAGAAGAAATGAAAGTGATCTTGTTTAGCAGCAGTATAGAAGAACTTGACCTTGTCAAACGCAAAATTATGGTACAGCTTGGAAGATTAACTCTTACTGGCTGCAGCAGAAAACAACGTTCACTAAAAACATGTGTGGAATCTGGCTCTAGTTTGTACTCTCTAGACTCCAGAACATCAAAGAATACTTTTCTTACAGAGAAAGGAGTGATAATCAAAGTGTGTAGTATGTCAGTTACAGGAACTAATGTTGAATGTATAGTCAATGCAACTGATACACAGTTAAGAAATTCATATGGAGTTTCCAAAGCAATTGCTGATGCTGCCGGGAAAGATTTCAAAGCTGCCTGCGATGAGCACATCAGATTGCATGGACCCTTGCAGAGAGATGATGTGATTGTCTTTCTTCCAGGTTCTTTGAAGTGCAGATGTATTATAAGTATTGCAGTTCCTGCAAAGTTTAAACAGGACGAGATCTACATGGCTTTGACAGATTTGGAAAACATTATTGTAGAAAGTTTGAAAGTTGCTGATGGCAGAGGCTTGAAATCCATTGCTTTTCCTTCTGTTGGTGCAGGTACATATTTTTCTTCTTATTTGCACATATTATTACAGTTAATTAAAGGCAATGAAAGTGATACTCTAGACTTGGCAGTATAAACAATCAAGTCTAGATGCCTATTTAGATGTATGCTGATAACTAAAGTCAGCATATAAAGAATCAAGTCTAGTTGCCTGTTTATAACTTCAATCAGCATGAAAACGAAACTTGTTGAGTCTTCTTTTTGCATCCCATTCATCACTTTTAACAAAGATCATCTGTCATATTGTAAAATAAAAAGTGTCCAGTTCTGATCATTTAGTTACAAATGCTATACATTTTTATTCCAGTAGAGGAGAAGAGTCTTTAAATTTTCTCCTCATGCCCATGTATCTGTGCTCCCATTGGACACAAAAAGATCTTGTTTATACAACCACACCCACACTTTTTGATGTGCAAGTTGGTAAATCACTTTGCTCCCAAACTGTTTTGAGTTATTGTCTCTTTTGTCTTCTTCTGTGGTATAATCTCAGTGTAACTAATTCCCCCTTTTTAATGGAATAACAAGAAAGTAATTAAATATCATGATTATCATATAAATATGTGCTTATTTGACAAAAAACTTTGCTCTTTCCGTTGGTGATTTTGAAGGGTCTCAAAAACAATAAAATGATTTATGCACATTAACTCAAGTACTTCACAACTTGCAGTTACACATAGGTCTTTGTGGATGGTTTGCACTTGCAGTAAAGAAGAATTTTATCAATTTTGGAGGATAAAAGGTCATAGTTATAGCAGCAGAGGGGGCGAATCAGACGACATTTTTTTTAAGTAATCCCTCGTAAATAACGGCTTAACCCAATGAAATCAGGCCAATGTGTGTGTGTTTCATGAATTAGGTCCCAAAAAAAAATCAATGAAATCAAAAACTTTTCAACGATTACAACGTCGATGTCACTCGCCCCCTCTGCTGCTATGGGTTAACCGAATATTTGATCCAGTCCGATACGATATCGTGTTCGAGGGACGAAAATCACTACGACTTTACAAACAGACTAATTTGTAAAACCTCCTCTTGTAAATCAATCAGATTATTAGACTGGTCAGTGAGTTTGAAATTAATTCTGGTTAATGAATTATTATGACATCGCATATAGACTGGATTCACCGGGGACTCAATTATTAAAAACCCTGGAGGAGCTATTGGTGCAAATGAATACAAAATATACCCCTGCTGAGCTTGATTTGATCGTTCTAAATTTATTTGATAGCTTCCTTCGATAACATCACACACTAAATTGAGCGCATTCACCGTTGAAATATTCACATTGAACGGAGCAATATGCCTGCCACCACCGTCTGGGTCATTATTATGTTTGAGGATTTTTATTTCCGGTGATGATGTTTTTTTCCATGCATCATGAATTATTTTAAAACCAACATCGATGGCATCACTGAGAAGTTTTTTCAGTTCTGGTACTTTATATCCTGGTAGTTTGGCTGTTGGAATGTCCTTGACGGGGGTTTTATAGTCTAGTGCAAAATTTGTTCTCGATACGGGATTATCGTCATCTAGTATATCCTGAATAATTTTTAAATTAAATGTTTCCATATCGTCGATGATTTTATTGCATATTTCTACGACACTGATAAATTCATCTCGGGTAAGAGTACCGGATTTAAGAGATATTAACAACAGTGAAAAATCATTATTCATCGCTGTGAAATTTTTAATGATTTTAGGTTCGTCAATAAAATGATATCTCTCTATGATATCCCCATCCTTCTCTTTCCCAGTTGCGTGGTATCCGATAATTAAAAAATCTGTAATAATTCTATGATCTTTATAACTTTTTACTGGATTATCGGGTTTTATCACGTCGGTGACATAATCAGATTTTTTAGGTTCGGGTGATACAACAACGGTTTCCTGAGGTGGGTTTTCAGGCCATCCTAGTACGGTCCTTATTGAGCTTTGATAGATATCTACGACGTATCCTTCTGTGCTTATTTCAATGGCAGATGATAGTGTTGGCTCATGAACTGTTATAGCTATTTTTGATTCTTTTCCAGTAATCGATTTTATTCTACGCGCGAATTCATTATTGATTTGTTCGATTTGGTATGATCCGGTTGGTATGGAAACAACATTCCAGTCTGGGGTACCGTCTGGTTTATTCTTATTTGCAAATACCAGTGAATTATTGGGTTGTTGACCACCAAATGATTTTGACCTAATATTTGGCCAACTGTGGTATACTCGTAATTTTGCTAGCGCTATCTCCTTCACTGGGACCGGAGAGGGGAAATTCACACTGAATTCTGGATTCGTTGATGTTATTGAGATCATGCTGGTTTGTACTGGGTTTGTGTTCTCCACTATTTGTTGAAGTAATTCCATCTGTGTTGTCATTGTTATTATACTCATGTTGTATTTCTAATTTTGACATCGCAGAATCGTAAATACCTACCATCGCTGAAAACACTCTCTGATATAATTGTATCATCGAGCGATGACGATATCAATGAGGATAATTGCGAGTATGCAGTAGACACAACATGAAATTGAATTATGTAGTCTTGTAGTTTCCGTTGGCTGCATGAGGATATTTTTTTTGTGATTATTGAAATAATTCCAGCGATTGTTGTTGCCGCAGAAATGCAAATTGGAACAGCTATCGGAGCCATCATTGTCACTGAAGACAGTATAATACCGGCTCCGGTGATTACACCACTCACTGAATACACGGTAACATCAATTGCGGTAATTCTCCTGCGATATTTTTTAATTTTCATTGCATACTCCTCAGACAGGGTTTTGAGTCTAGTTTGAAATTCTCTGACCTGATCATAACGATAATGCGATGATGAAATCATTTTTTATTTTAACAACGCTAGCGTTTTCAATTACGATTTACTTAAATCCGCTTCGAATTCCACATACCATGTTGTTGAAACCCTAACCAAATTTTTATCAGTAGATGTGATTGTGAACTTTTCAGTTGTATTCTTGTCGATGATCGTTGAAATCGTATTATTGACCCCAGATGAACTGGACGATGAAATATTAAATTGAGTCAATGGTGTCACTAGTGTTAATCGATAAATACCCTTAACGGTTGCAGTGATATCTAATTTGTTGTTTGTAGGTGTCCACGCAAATGATCCGTGTTGGATTGTGTATACTACGTTGTTGGTTTTCTCATGAGGAATTTTTGTTTTTTCAATGACTGTTATCATCCTCGAAAGATCACCTTTGATTGCTTCGATGAAGGTTTTCGTCTCATCGATGGATTTTTTAATATCAGGGAGTTTTATTTCAATTTTATCTAACGGGGTTCCAATAAATTTATCAATGATATTTCTACGAAATGATGTAAACTGTTTTCCGTTTTCTTCAATTTTAGATTCAAGTGTTGTTAGTACAACCACAGAATTGTTTAACTCATCGTTGAGAATTTTTAATCGATCTGTAATCGTCGAAAAAAGTACACCCGGTTTGAGTTTACCCTGATCGGAAAATAGCGCGATAGTATTCTCGATTGCGTTTTGTTGTTTAACCAAAATATCATCCAGAGAAATATTACTGGTTTTCATTTTACCCTGATCGGAAAATAACGCAACGGTGTTCTCGATTGCGTTTTCTTGTTTAACTAAAATATCATCCAACGACACATCACTGGTTTTCAATTTACCCTGATCGGAAAATAACGCGATAGTATTCTCAATTGCGTTTTGTTGTTTAACTAAAATATCATCCAGAGAAATATTACTAGATTTCAATTTACCCTGTTTGTCCTGAAATACAACTATTTCGTTCGGGTCAACACTTGTTAAATTTAACGTCTCGGCGATTTCATCTTTAATTTTTTTTTTTATATCCTTGATAGAATCAGGAGTTGCAGTGTCATCGGGTTTGGGTTTCAGAGGTCTTCCCCAAATATCAATCATGATATTTTATATATCTCTCTCTAAAAAGCGATTACTAGTGTAGTCATTTACGACAATGTGTGGTGATTTTCTAGATGCTGAAATAGCGTCAAGGACATTTAATACTTCACTGCCGCATATTGGTGGGTCATTGATTTGTTGTGTTGGTAGCGAAGAATACCAAGTCTTCATTGGAAATTGTTTTATGTAACGCATAAACTCTTTTGGTGGGGCTAATCCATATGAATCAAAATAGACAATCCCACGTGGATCAATAGCGTATGCAACCCAGTGAGTTCCAGGTCCGGTGCTGTTATCGAGATTAATAATACCTGTTTCAGTTTTGTTTGGTTGATGTGGTAATTGATCTTTCATAAAAACACCTCTGAAATTTTTAATCGCTAGTGTTTTAGCAGCATCCATTAAATCAAAATTGGACATTGGAACCATAGGTTCCTCAATTAATAAATCGTTCCTGGTAGTCTTAGACCCTTTCCGCTGTACCATGAATACGGGGTTCCTGGTAGTCTTAGACCCTTTCCGCTGTACCATGAATACGGGGTTCCTGGTAGTCTTAGACCCTTTCCCTTTTTTTCATACCCTCGACCTTTCTTCGGTTCATATGATTCAGCAATGCTCTGTACCGCTTTTGTCCCCAAGCCTCCAACTACCCCCAATGCGGCCGCTTTTGCTACTGCTGGGGCTGCTGCCGCAACCAATGCTGGTAACGCAGCAAACAACGGAAATATACCACCTGTTTTTATCATATTTTTGATAGCAGCCGCAGAGAGTGTGATCTGAACTCCTTTTTTATCCTTGAAAGCATCATTTAAATGTTTCACTTGACGAGTTGTCAGTGGCAATTTATTTGCCCCGCCATTCATTTGATTAGGTTTCAACGTGATTGTGGTTCCACATTGTTTAGCTGATTTTGATTGCAATTTTTTTAACTGACCAGGTGTCAATGACACATTGATATTACTATATGACATTATACAAATACAGATTGATCTAATTGCTATCAAAGATTTTCCACTGGTGCATCAATAAATCTCATTCGTCCACCAACACCTTCAAGTAGCATTGATTTATCACTGAGAATGACAGCAACCGCTCTATAATTAGCAATACCACCAGGACGGGTTACACGGGCTCTGAAGTGTATATCAACGACAGATTGTCTCACCAAGTCGAGATGTTCCAGCGAAAAGTAATAAATCGGATAGAGGTTTTTGAAATCCAATTGTGATATTTGCAAACCAGTATCCACATTTAGATCACGTGCCATAAACGACAATAAGTTATGATAGACACGTGAAATATGATTTTGACCGTAATCAAGTTGTACATCTTCAGATGGTTCCTGCTGTCCGTTTATTCTCAGTGAGACCTCTCTAACACCTAACTGATCAAATATCATATGATTTCGTTGTTGATTACCAACTCGTGCATTATTCTGTAATGCAATAAATATATGACGTGGAGCTGAAACCCCTTGTTTTGATGCCAGATGCCAAGTAAATATATCATCAATATTATCCAGTTTAATATCAGTGGTCACTGATAACCAACTCAATAACGACTTTCCTCCTTGGTCCATAAATGATAACAATTTTTCTTCTGCGGTAATTGATGGAGCTAACACTGGCATCCACAATGCTAGTTTTGTTAAAATGACTTTACCATCAGGAACACCAGCATCATGCCATATTGCATCATTATCAGTACCCTTTCGTACAAGCGCTACTGTGTGTTTAGCTCCATAAATAACTTTTCTAACATTTCTACAGAATCCGAAAACATGATGCAGTGGAATTGCACATGAAAATTGTCGACGCTGTCCTTGCAACGTTGCTACGCGTGTTGCAAATCCTAGGTTGAAGTTAGTAATATTATTTATGACATCAAAATCACCAGCTGGTCTTGTATATCCGGCTGGTGCTGGATTAACTGAAGAAGCATGTGTTGCCTTGACTCTAGAATACTGGTTGTGTTCAGGGTGATCAGTAATATCCTTAGAAAACATCATAGATGGACCCGCTGATCTTGTATAATCATCAGAATATCTTGCTAACCCTATGATTGTTGTAGCCACATCAACTTCACGGTCAATGGATTCAATTTCTTTTCCATCAATGAGATATCTAGCGCTTTCAAATAACGCCATGATACCGTTATTAACAAAACCGACTTTGATAGTTGGGTTATTGTCATCTGGAGGATCATTATGATCAGCATCATTTGTTACAAGTTCTCCTTCTACTTCAATAAACGCTTCACAAGGCAAAAAGTATTTACTGGTATCATGAACTTGAAGTTCAATTCGTGATCGGAGATCGGGTTGTATTGCGTGATAAGAATAAAATTGAAAATCGCGTACAGAATCATCTTTACGCACTGGGGCATCCATATCAAATGCTGGATCAGGTGACCTTTTGAACATTTTATTCTATTTATCAGAGTCTAAATCGGATTTTCCGTTTCATCGTGAAAAACGCTAGCGTTTTCTACGTGGTTTTTTAAAACCCCTTTCCGCTATCATGTTTGCTATCATGTTATCTTGGTCACTTGGAGTCACCAATGATGCTAATTTTTCATCTACTGCGTTATTTATAATTTTACTAACACTCGCAGGCATCTCTGCTGTATATGGCAATGGTACCTGTTTCTTTTTTCGTCTCACTAATGATGTTATTTTATTCTTCGCAGTTGAAAACGCTTTCCCGGCAAGATCTCCAACAGTACTAATACCCTTATCACGAATAACATCAATGGCTTTCATTCCTAGTTGTTTAGCTAACGGCATCACTTTTGGGGCCATTCTTGTAAATAACCCTGCAATGGTATTACCTAAACCATCTCCGTAGTATGCTCTATAAACTGGAAACCGTGAATTAACTACATAGACGGGGGTTGGTTTATCATGATTGTAGTGTATGATCATTATTATAAAAACACTAGTGTTTTCAATTGTTATTCAGTCACTATGATACCCACTTTCCGCTAACTCGCCAATAAAATCTCGATATGTTTTGATATCCATGATACCACCTTGAAATAACCGTCTACAGATATCAGCTGCTTCATTAATTATTTCTGGAGAGTTATTTCCAGCTCGTTTTCCTCCTACTAGAACTTCTAATCGTGATATATCATTGATAACACTATCAGGACAAGCGTTTCTAACTAGACCACTCCCCAGAAATTCCTCCTCATCGTATGGTTGTCTTAAATGGAGTTGAAATTTTCTCTTGAAGTCCCTGTATTCCTTCATCCTTCTATCTAAATTCCCAGTATTTATTTCATACACTATATCAGCCCATTCATTATGTGACATTCTATATTTCGTATAATTGTCCTTGAAAAACTTCTCTTGTGAATCATAGCTGTTAGCAGCAAATTCACCTAAATTGTCTATATCCTCCTTGAGAATTCGTTTTTTAGCGCTATCGGTAAATATAATTGATATAGGTAGTCGTCCACTAACTAGTTCTTCCTGAAATCCTTCAAATTTTCGTTCTGAAGCGGTTGATATATCCTGAGGAAGTGTTTTTAATGATTTTTTTGTTTGTTTAGTTCTTTTTGCTATTTTTTCTAACACAGGGAGAAAAGTCTCTTCTTGTTTTTTTCCTTGCTCAGAGATTGTTGACACTATCTGTTTCGTTGTTGTAGTTATTGGTTTAAACAACTCTTCAGATCCCGCAGCAAAATCAGTCTGAAGACTCTGTCGTTCTTGCAGTTTATTCCTGACAGAATATAAATTTCTTAATTGCATCTAGTCGCTCACGAGCCAATCGGGTCGTTAATGCTTCATTGACCATTATTTGAAATCAGAAACCATTTTTCAATTGCAAAACAATTTTTCCCATCGATGATTCCTTCCCTTAACGGTCCAATTTTTTATTGCTATGAAATATTTTTATTTTTTATTGCTGTGAAATATTTTTATTTTTTATTCATTGATTTTGCCTGTTTTTGACAGTTTTGGTGCCATTTTGTGCAATTTTGGTGGTTTTCAGTTGAAAATCTCAAAGAGATTTTACAGTCAAGTAGTCGATTTTACATGGGATTTTCCATAAGGAAAAGCTGTTAAAACTCATTTTTGATGATTTTTAGCCATTTTTCATCAATTTTTGCCTGTTTTCAGTGATGTTTGGTCATTTTTCATCGATTTTTGGTAAAAAACCTCGTAGGGTCAAGTAGTCGATTTTGCATTGGATTTTCCATAGAGAAAAGCTGTTAGGATTCTATTTTATTTTCGCAGTGTGAAATATTTTCACTGATTCAATCAAAAAATGCTAAAAAAATGAAAATCTCAAGGAGATTTTACTGTCTGACAAAATCTTTTGAGGGTCGGTCAATCAAAATAGTTCATTTTCTTGAATTAACGCTCGTAAGTTTCTAATTTTAGAATTAACTTCCTTTTTCAATTCATATTCGTTACCCAATTCTTTTCGTATTCCTTCCACGATAGTATATAACGGAACAAACACACCTACTTCACTGGAAAATGCAAGAGAGTCTCGAATAGAATTTTGAATTTTTTTGATGAGTGCATATTTCTTTGGTAACATATACTTGTTAGTGCTAACTCCGTATTCTATATCCTGAAAATCCGACTTGATTTGATCAGGATTTAACCCATCTGACAATTTAATATCCTGATTTTTCAATTTTGCAATTTCAACTATGATGCTATTCATATTTTCAGAATTCATATATGATAATACATATTTCTAATTCATTTTTCAAAAATAAATGAGCCGTTAATATTTTCAAAATTCAGTCTGTATATATAAATATCTTTTTTAAAAATTAATTCTGTATATATAAATATCTTTTTTAAAAATTAATTCTGTATATATAAATATATTTTTTAAAATTAATTCTGTATATATAAATATATTTTTTAAAATTAATTCTGTATATATAAATATCTTTTTTAAAATTAATTCTATATATATATAAATATAAATGCAGACAAAAATAAATAACAACCATGATGAGCGGTTGTCAGTCATTTGGTCCCCTTGATATAGGCCACTGTGTCTTTCATAGGGTTCTTTCTTTGAGTATTTCCATTTTTTTTCTGAGATTTCTTCAATCTCGATTTGACCCTATTTGGCCGGTAATTCATTTTTGAACACCATACGGGGCTACCCAAATGTGACGGAGAGCTAATTACATCCATGGATGTTATTTATTTTAGGTCATTTATATTTACATTCACCGGAAACATATTCCCCTAAGAGTGAATCTAACTCGTCAAATAACGGGTTAGAATCACAAGAGGGTATGTTTACGTGAAATGACCTAGAGGTTACATATATACGACAACACATCTTTGGAACTCCTTGGTTGCCTTCACATCCAAGTAAGCCCAAAGGAAACCCGAAACATACATCTCCGGAAGGGAGGCCTAACGTGGCAAACGCCATCTTAGACCGCCCAGAAGATATGCTTGGGGGTGACGTCACAACATATACTTAATTAAGGACAGCACAAATACCGTATATATCTCCACTCGAGTGTTGTGGCAAATTGTAGGTATACATATACTTAATTAAGGACAGGACAATACCGTATATATCTCCACTCAGATTGTAGGTATACATATACTTAATTAACTTAATTAAGGATGGATTATAATTCAATGATGATGTAATGATGATGGGACGGCACAAGACAGCACAAACATGAAACAACGGGGCTGATTTTCTACGGCCATCCGACCAATCAAAGCAACCCATGAAATTAAACCCGGTTGCATGATTGAGAAAAGTCAACCACGCACACGTGTCAATGGCGTGGGTTATTTTTGACTGGTCGGATTGGCCTTTGAAAGCCCCAGCTTTAAACCTTTCATTTAGTATATAAGGTGACTAATACAGCAGCGTCAATCCACAGAGTGTGTTATTTTATTTTCTTGAATTACTTGTTAATGGTGCTTCACAGTATTTAAATGAGACAGAATATTTGCATAAAGCACTAAAAAAAAGAATATAATCGTTTGAAAACATTTTATATTTGATTTCTTTTCTAATTAATTATAGCCCAAGCCGCTGAATCACAATTTAAGGGGAAATAACCCGACACCATCTAAGGGAGAGAGTATATAAGGCGACTTAATACAGCAATCCACTGGGTGTGTTATTTTATTTTCTTGAATTACTTATTAATGGTGTTTCACGGTATTTAAATGAGACTGAATATTTGCATTAAACACTAGAAAAAAGAATATAATTGTTTGAAAACATTTAATTCCTTACAAAACAATGCCCCAGCCGCTGAATCACAATAACCCATAAAACAAGTTAACACAATCTAAGGGAGAAAGTATATAAGGTAACTTAATACAGCAATCCACAGGGTGTTATTTTGTTTTCTTAAATTACTTATTAATGGTGTTTCACGGTATTTAAATGAGACAGAATATTTGACTTAAACACTAAAAAAAAAGAAAATATTTCTTCTCTTATAAAACAATACCCAGCCGCTGAATCACAATCTAAGGGAGATAACTCCCTTGGTTATATCCATTGGTTATATTTAAGAGTTGTCTCCCTTGGTGTTATAGACATACGAAAATCGAATTTTTTGTCCTGTCTCTTTTGAAATGGCCGATCGATAAATCCCCCTTGCAACCTTTTGTACGGAGGCTCTACAAATATTGAAATACTTTCCGGCTTCATATAATGATTGAAATATTTTTTCTGTATTCAAAGATTTCACAGGTCTCTTCCCAACCGTTTTGCAAGTGCCAGTCCTTCCTCGTTTCAAATTCTCACTCTGTGTAACAGCTTATAAATTTGATAAGGAATTATTCTTTGGATTAGAATCCTTGTGATCAATAACAAGACCATCTTCGATCAATCCATTAAAACATTCAAATATGAAACGATGATTGAAATATTTCTTCTTTCCAGCGCTAAACATCAAATACCCTTGAATAGTCAGAAAACCGACCGGTTTCTTTAGCCTACGGTTTCTTACAACACCATCACTGGATGCTTCATAATTTGTAATCAAGGGATGTGGTCTGAATTCTTGGTTCATTTGTATACTAACTATTGTTTGTCTAATTCATTAATAACATCACTGGAGAATCTTTCAATGTAGTCTTGAGGAGTTCTTATGATTTTATCCTTGTCAGGCACACAGTCAGGGTCAGAATTTCTGATTGAAAATCCATTTTTTATTCTTTTATCATAATAGCGTTTTAGTTCCCTGTATCGTTTGCCGCCACACCTAAGACATAATTGCGATTTTCCCCTGACCCCAACCCCACATCGAATACAGGGTAACGGACCAAGGCTTCCACGACGAAAGCTTTGCATATGATACCCACAGAATTCATTTCTGCATGATTTGTTACACGGTGTCACTGATCCAATCATAAGCCATTTGCAATGATTCATTATACTTAAATCTTTCATTTAAATGCTTGTTTTAATTATAGTATGGAGGAGTTCGAGAGATTATCGAAAATTAAGCCCTGGAAAAGTGTTCAATTCAATCTTGATAGAGTTTCTGATACACCAAAGAATAAAATTCTTGATAGAACCTTGATTAGTAAAATCAGAGACTGTTTTAATGAATTCAAGCGTGATGGGGCAGCTCATTGTTGGTCAACATTTCGAATTGATGGTGTTGTTGACGCTACCATGAATGATGAAAAAGCAGCAGTGATAATCTCACGTCTTGGGGAAGAAAGAAATTTTTTTCGAATAAAATTCCTTATCCGTGATAATGGAAAATGGATCATTAGGGACAAATACGAGCCTTTTCTTAAGGACAAAAAAACTGTCACTGTGACTCAGGATTCAAAACCAGGAATTTTGACTGGACTTGATAAACCCTACTACGAAAAATCTTATCCTGTCACAGCAGTTGTTTACGGGATATATCCGCTCAATGACAAACCTGATATTGCAAAACTAGCACCCATGAAATATTCGACAGGGCTCAATTGTGTAGCAACACGAATAATGGAACACTTCACAAATGCGTCCCGGGGAAATAAACTAACTGATCTAAGACGAAAAAAAATAACCGAATGGGAACTGACAGTGAAACAGCATGGGGCAACAATTCAGGATATAACCAAATTAGAAAAATCATTAAGATTTCCAATATCGGTAAGGACAATCACATGTGAAGTATTATACGAATCGAAATATAAATCACAGGGAGCTCCAATTGAAATTATTGATCATAACACACACGCGTGGTCATCTGCAGTAACAATATTCCCACGGGATAGAACCGTAAAATATCTATCCCAAACCGAAGAGTTTTTTTCAGAGCAGAAATTATTTGATGCTATTTACCATTTGAGTAAAAACGATCCTGTGTCAGTGTGGCTATTTCATAGTACTTCAGACGAAGAATGTAGATTTGATCAGTTTGTAAGGCCCAACGGAGAATTGTACCGTACTGAAGAGCTGCATAATCAAATGAAACAACTAGCTAGTGAGTTTTCTCTGGAGGAAGACAACGATCAATTATTAGCAAACTGTTTTACAGTACCATCAATTGCAGCACATTTTGCTAGAAAGAAAAACGCGTGGAAACCAACACGAAGTGAGTTCTTATCAGATGTCAAATTGTCCTGTCTTGAATACAGCCATGGAGGATTATGGAACACAAAATACACCGCTGATACCGTTATTTCAGTTGATATGATTGCATGTTATCCAGGAAGTTTTCTTGGGTATGGAGAATGCGAGAAATATTTCAAACGATTTGGACACCCTACACACGAAATGACCCGTGTTGCTATTAATGGATCACTGCCACATTTTGATTTAACCGGATTCGCTTGTGTAGTATCATTTGAAATGGCTGAAGGACTTCATCCGTGTAGTTATCTTTGGATTGGTAAACACATGTCTGAAAAACACTGGATGCCAATAGTGTTATTACGGTATATGCTTGATTGTAAGATGTTAAAATCATTAATTGTCAGTGAAGCAATTATATTCTATCGAGCACAGAAATCAGTCTGGTTACCACAACCTGATCTAGAAAAAATAATTAGCGAAGAGCGAAAACTGTTTCCAAATTTCAGTGAACAACAAATCATGGATTAGTCCAAACAGTTATTTGAAATCAGAAACAATGAAGCAAAAGATCTTGGACGAAGAATAATCGGTAAATTTACCCAAGGTGGTAAATACGATAATACGAGATATTCTTCACGATTGATTATAGACAATGCTGAATACGATTTTGTAATCACGGATTTAACGAATAGGGGCTTATATGTCAATCGTAAGGACGCATTTATGTCCAATGGAACCAAATTGGGTACAATTGTTACTTACACTGATGGATACAATCCGCAGTACACACATTTGAGAGCTTCTATGCTTGGTTATGCTTCTATTAATTTATTTTCAATGATCAATAGATTTCCTACCACCGCAGTTAGAGTTGCTACTGATTCATTTTACATAAATAGCAAAATGACTGATTTTAAGGCTACTGGCAACGAGAATTGGGGGTCATGGAGAATTAAGAAGGAAATGCTTCATGATTATATTCCATCAGCAGATGTTACCATTGAAAATAATTACTTAGAAAGCAATCAGTGTTCAGAATTTTCTAGTGCACCACCGATTTCTGATCCAATCTGTAGATATAAAACAGTTTATTTAAACGGTTGTGGTGGGTCAGGAAAAACAACCCGGGCAATTGAGTTATTTCGTGTTTCCAAATCAAACATGATTGTGCTAACACCGACTCACAGACTTGCAAGAGAAATGATACAGAGAGGGGTTAATGCCTGCACTTATCATAGTTTTTTTCCGATGGAAGGGAGATAAATGGACTCCTGAGCGCATGGGAGAGAAATTTATTCCTGAAATTATCATTTGGGATGAAATAGACACAGTGTCAGAAGATGTATTAAAAATATTTCTTGAGTGGTTGTTATTGAAAAATACAAAAATCGTCATGTGCGGTGATCACGGCCAACCACCACCATTTGTCGGTGCTTCCCCACATGAATGGCTAAAGGGTTTTGTAGACTATTATGAAGAAATTGATACCGATCATAGATCACTTGATAATGAATTAAAAGAATTTAAGAAACTAATTAGATTACAACCGGATAAAATCCAGTGTGAAATAGCGCGTGAAATAATTTCAGAAACTCCAATGAATGAGTTTTGGGAAGCATGGAGACCAAATGATTTGATCATTGCAAGTAGAAAAATAGTCAGAGACACACTTCAGATGAAGTTATTTGAATTGCATAAACAAAAATTTACAACACTTCCAGTGCCCCTCTGTTATAGGCCATCGGATACACGAAAACAGAACATCGAAGTTGATATTCCAGGACAGAGTGAAAAGCAGATTCTCGTATTAAATGATATTGTGCTGGTTGATATCAATGTCGTTGAAGATGCATTGCGTGCTAATAAATCCCCGTGGACGCTAGGTTATGCAGCAACAATACACTCTTCACAGGGATTGACTATATCGGATACAATTGTTTGGATGGTAGATAATCGCATCGAATGGTCAAATTTAGTCTATCTCGCAGTGTCTAGAGTACGAAAAATAAATCAACTTCGAAGAATTGTCCTGACAGAGTCAGGCGATGATGAAATCATTGGCGATGATAATGATATTATTGATAAAAAACACTCCGGTTACAAACAACAAGACAAAAAAAAAAACAACGAGAATTTGATATTGATGCTGAATTAATAATCACTTTGAAGCAACAACAAAATAATCACTGCGCAAGTTGCAATTGTATAATGCGTTGGCAGTATTCGGATAAAGATCCTCGCCAATTTACCGTTGACAGAAAAAATAATAGTCTCGGTCATGTCAGAAATAATGTGATGTTGACTTGTCTTGAGTGCAATAGACGCAACGGTGCTAGTTAAGCCCATGCGGTGGTAATTGAGTATCCTCAGGTATCACTTGTAATTGTTGTCTAGTAAAACCCTGTTGAGGGGCAGTTGGATCCAGTTTATAGATTGGAAGTCTACCCGTAGATCGTGTTATACTAGATATCTTATGTGCAGTAATACTCCAAATAGGATCAGTAGCCCTTTTTCTGCCCCCTTCAAGCTCTCCTGGTTCGTATAAATACCTCACAATGACATTACTACCAAGAATTGGTTGGGAAACGCTAAAATCTTTTTGAATTTCCATTTCAGGTATTGACTTCTTTTTAATCGCATTGATAGGTTTCAAATTAATTGTTCTAGTAATCTCGTTATTCAGTGCAGTAATCACAGCTGGTAACCTTTTAACCCATTCACAGGATCTTTTTTCTTGGATGAATTCTTTTGCGTATTGATATCCAAATAACCGCTCAGCAAGGGTTTTATTAAACCGTTCTACAATTGCCTGATCACGATGTAGCGCAGTATGTCCTCGTCTGATAGTGACTTTATGATTTTTCATTATTGATAACACTGCACCCTGAAATTCCTTGCCAGGATCAATTTGTAATAGATTTGGCCAGTGCAGAGGACCCCTTCGATAAATCCTTTCAAATGCAGAAGCCACTTCAGTGGCTGATTTTGTTTTTAACGGTTCTGCTTCTTTGTATCGACTTGCAATATCAACTACGGTTAATGCGTATTTGTAACCACGATCATGTGGCAGAAATAATAGATCAGCCTGATGAACTTCATTGGGTCCGGTCACATCAAAATGCGAGAAATTGATTTGTTTAGGCGGTGGTAGATAAATTTGCCATAGTGCCTGTTTGGATAACCAATTAGCCGCAGTGGCCTTTTTCACTTTTGCAGCGCTAGCGAGTTTATGGATTGCTGCCTTGCCTCTCCAGTATCCTCTTGGGGAATAATAAATAGATTCCATGTTGTTATTAATTACCAGCACCTAACATCAATTTACTTTTCATAGCCGATTTTATCAAAAAGGAAGCCAATTTTTCTTTGAAGGATTTATCAGGAATGGCATTCAACGCATGAATTAATTTCACATCTGCTAGATGCCTGTGCTGCAGATTACTGCTTTTATAAGATACATCATGAAGGTGACAGGCCTTATCAATAGCGTTTATTTGTTCTTCACCGGGTCGGGGCTGATTTTGATTATTGAGTCTGATATCAAGTCTTGTTCCCGGTCCACAGTAGCTATATCCTGGAAGGTGCTTTTCTCCAGGGTATTTTGCCCATGGGGTTCCAGGGAGTTTAGTTAGCTTGGCTGCGATATCACCTCCTCGTTTTTTTTTAAAGGTTCCTTGGGTTCCTTGGGTTTAGAAACAAATCTAAATTTCTTTGTACTACATTGTACGCATTTACCAGAAAGCGCTGATCGGTTATTTTTAGTTGTAATCGTCGTCAAGTCATCTGTGCCAGTACGCGCCTTACACTTCACACAATATAGATCCATAATTTATGTATAGAGATATGAATATAATTGATTTTTCAGCGACTAAAACAAGAGAACCAGTGAAGCATCATGCAGCGCTACCAAACTCTATCCGCGCAATTATAATCGGGCCATCTGGATCCGGTAAAACGCAATTGTTGCTCAATTTAATAATGAGATGGATGAAGTGGGATAAGTTGTATTTAGTTGCTCCTAGCGTAGATGATCAACGATGCTATGAAGTGCTAAAAGATTTTAATGAAAACGCTTCAGAGATTGCTGGCGAGTGTATTATTGAATTTATAACCGATATTGACGAGGCACCATCAGTAGAAGACCTCGATGGAAGTATCAACAATTTAGTTGTATACAATGATGTCATGTTAGATAAACAAAAAAACCCAGCTAGAATATTTTCCCGAGGCAGGCACAAAAACACTGATGTGATATATGTCACTCAACGCTACACTCAGATTCCAAAAGTGATTCGCGATAATTGTAATGTGTTGTGTGTGTTTAATGGAGTTGATACACATACGCTACGAAATATTTGGCAGACATGGTGTTCTGATATGGACTTCAATCAATTTAGAAATTTCTTTAGTCATGCTCAGTCTGCCCCACACGGATTTGTAACAATAAATTTACATGACCCTCGAACACGATATCGTATCGGACTGGATCAAATATTCGGTTAACCCATAGCAGCAGAGGGGGCGAGTGACATCGACGTTGTAATCGTTGAAAAGTTTTTGATTTCATTGATTTTTTTTGGGACCTAATCCATGAAACACACACACATTGGCCTGATTTCATTGGGTTAAGCCGTTATTTACGAGGGATTACTTAAAAAAATGTCGTCTTATTCGCCCCCTCTGCTGCTGTTATTATGTCATGTTCTCCATTGTCTATAGTTACCAATCAGTGTTGATGGTTTGCACCAGGGGTAAGTAAGAACCATATCGAAAATGGAATCAAAAGGTCAATGTTACTTTGAAAGGAAAATAAATTATTTCAGCTCAATCACTTGGAGCTTTGCACAATCTTCATTTACTAAAGTCTGTCTTGCACTTGTGATATGGAAGGTCACTGTCTATTATGGGGTCAAAAACTCAGAGATCAAGGTCACAATGACTTGAAGAACAAAGTTGGTTTCTACACAATAACTCAAGTTCTCCACCATCTGTAGTTACCAAACTTTGTGGATGACTTGCACTTCAGGTGGGGCCCTGACTGGCCAAGTGGTCTAAAGCGCTTTCCGTTATGGATCACTACCATCTCACGTCTGTCTGCGTGTGTTTGAATCTAAGATTTGCTTAATGTAGTTATGTGATAAAGCTTGCCAGTAGCTTCTCGTGGGTCAGTGGTTCTTTCTGGGGGGGGGGGGGGTTCCTGGGTTCTTTCTCCACCAATAATACTGGCCGCCATGTATAGCCTATCGTGTGTTGTAAAATGGTGTTAAACCCTGCACATTTCAGGTAAGGAAAAACCCAATTGATTATGGGGTAAACAAATCAGTGGTCAAGGTCAGAGTGACTGAAAGAAGAAATATGGTGTTAACATAATGATATTAGTTCTACATTACCTTTACTGTACTTTGTAGATAACTTGCACTTGGGGTAAGTGCAAAATATTAGGGTTTAAAGGTCAGAAGCCAGTGTTATTGAAGTTAAAAGAAGACAAATGGCTTTCCCAGTATACAATTTAGTTCTACATAGCAAATCTGGACCAAACATTGCTGAATACTTGCACTTGTGGTAAAAAAGAAACCCTATTGTTTTAGAGGTCAAAGGTAAAGGTCACTGTGATGTCTGTGACATTATGAAAACAGAAGTGGTTTGATCTGGAATGTGTAAATGTTAAAAGAATGAAAGTCCTAAGGAGCTTTAGGCCTAATAGAACTGCCCAAAACATCGAAACTGTTTTTAAAATAAAAAGTTACAAGACATTAAGCACAGAAGAGAGCTCTCAGTATCAAACTACATTACAAAATCTCTATAAAACAGATTATGTATCATTTGGAATTTACTGATGGCCTACAAGCTAAAGTGCTTTGAACATTTTCAAGGTGTAGATGTAAGCTTTGAACATGAGATGATCTTGATGTATATAATACTGAAGATGACGTAAGGAAAGCAATAAATCAGGGAAAGGCTCAAGGATGTAATGGTATAAGTTGTAAAGTTGTTTTGTTAAAAACGTAAAATTACACTGTACAATTTCTAACATATTTGTTAAATGCAGTGCTAAATGCCTCCAAAAACTACATTTTGCTCCACTTTTTTAAAAGTACCCAAAATGACCATATAATTAGAATACTAAGCTGTTGCCAATAATGAGTGAAGTTTTTACTAATATTCTGAATAAAAGAACTACTGGTAGTGGAATTTAGAAAAGGTTACAGTACTGTAGATAACATGTATGTTCTGAATTCACTTGGTTGCAAATATGCAAGGAACAAAAAGGGAAAATTTTATTTTCCATTTATAGGCTTTGTCCTAGCCTTTGATAGATTTTACAGGAAAGATTAATGGTGTAAGCTGATTATGTGAAACTTGGTATAAAGATGGTAACAATGTTGCCAACAAGAGCTTGTGCAATTACCTTAAGTGGATTAAGCGATATTTTTCAGTGTCCAATAGGTGCTAGACAGGGCATTATGTTGTCACTGCTTATTTCCTCACTTTTTCTAAATGACTTGATTGTAACAGTGGTATTGACATGGAAAATGTATTGTAGCATTTTCTTCTACTTTAAGTAGATGATCTTGTATGACTGGTTAATACAGCTGCTGCATTTGAAAAGCAGTCTTTATTAGATAGACTTCTCCAATACTGTGACAATGGAAAACTTAAGATAAATCTTGGTAAAAATGAAATAGAGGTTTTCTGAAACAATCGTTATCTATGATGTTCTGAAAAACTGTACTTTTACAATGGTGTATGTGGACATTATGCCTAGATCACCCCTAGAGAAAATTTGCTTATATCAAGTGTTTATTGCATTAGGCCAAAATAAATAGGTTAGTAGTTGATTGTTTTATGTATTTAAAAATATATTATAATGATTAGTACATGTATATATAATACTCTAAATGTGGCAAAACCAGCACAGTTAAATGCACAAGTCAATTACAGAAATTTTGTTAAACATTTTTTGTTAGTTTTTGTTATTTTTTCCCCTTAGGAAACCCGGCAACAATGGTTGACTGACAGAAAACATAATTTTATCTTTTTCTGCCTTCTACAGTTAATTTAAATCTAAATTTTAAAATATTAATTCCTTAATTTAAATATTCTGTGCCAGTAACCTTTTAACCCTTTTAGAATTCAGTTCTTTAAGGGACAAATGAGTTATCTTGGGAATCCCCCTTTTTGGGCTTTTCACACTGTCCTACTTTTCATTATGCATCCAAAGTATGGCATTGTGTTAATGAATAACAGCACAACCTGCCTAACATAAAAACGCAGAGGCTGGTGTATTCCTCTCTCTATACGAAGTAGATTGACATAAAATGTTTGCTGAAATTATGTTGTTATAGTTGCTGTTTCTATAAACAGGTTGTATATTAAATAATGTCTGCATCTTCACTTCTCATCTGTTATGGCATATGTCTACATTTTCTCCTCCATAACAGCAGTGAGAAAAACATCTTACTTAGGAGAAAGGCAGGTAAAATGGGTAATTCAGTTGGTTACTTTGTTCATACACAGAGATAGCCTTGTCCTTAGTGCACACTGCATAGAACTAGGCGAGTTTAATTAAAATATTTTTTTGTTATTTTGTTTTTCAGAATAATGACAGTCTGTGGGGCAATGTGGCCTTTGTATTTATGGCTTTAAGTGCGAATGAAGCAGTCATTCACTTTATCTGAAACCTAAAAGTTAGCACCTTTAAGCAGCAAAGAGAACTGTTCTCTCCCACATTTTCAGAATTGTCAAGTTTTGGAATCATCTTCTTCTTTTGCTTTCTTTGAGGAGTCAGTTGCCTCACCTTTGAAAGGTAGAAGAAGGCTTTGTCTTCATGGCAACATATCCATGACTGGGTGTTGCTTCCTCCCTCTTGGTCGAGTATCAAGGACTCTCATGTTCTTTTACCTAAGTTTACAAACTGGACATGGTCTCTTCACTAACAGAGGCCCTTTTGACATTAGGGTAGACTGCTGGTAGACTTGTTTGTGACCAGATTCAACAACAGACTTCACTTGTCCATTTCTTCTATCATTGATCAGGAGCATCATCAGTGAACACCTTTAGCTTCCAGAGGGATCGCATATGCCTTCCCACCATTCCATCATCTACTTCAGGTTCTGCAAAAGGTTAGAACTTTTGCTACTTGGATCATTCTCATTGCCCCACTGTAGCCCTATTGATCATGGTCCAGTGAACTAGACCTGTTAATCAGTCAATATAGGTCTCTACCTCTTCTGTCGTAAAACTGGGGATCATGCCTCCACAACAGCTCACTTGTTTCTTCTTGAGATCTCTCTGCCAGAACACGTTTTCACTCTAGATTGCCAGTTGCATGATCAGGAGACACATAGCTATGTTTTTGTTATGATTTTATGGAGACACATAGCTAGGTTTTGTTATGCTTTATGAAGACATATAGCTATGTTTTTGTTATGATTTTATGGAGACACATAGCTATGTTTTTGTTATGATTTTATGAAGACATATAGCTATGTTTTTGTTATGATTTTATGGAGACACATAGCTATGATTTTGTTCTGATTTATGGAGACACATGGCTATATTTTTATTCTGATTTATTGATTTGGTTTCACATCAGTGATTTTCAAAAGTGTCAGTTAAATAGATATTCGGTCTCTTATAATTTTTGTTTTTGCTTTTGTTTGAAACCCAGGTTTGGCATTATTCTTGCCATTTTGGAAGTTAGAGCCTTATCACTGGTATGTATCAGTACTCTTTTGATCACCTCACCAAGTTGGGACAAGATTTTACAGACTGCCCGTTCAGTTCAGTATATATATTTTTACATTCATTTGTGTTTGAACACCCTCATTATCTTGCAAGCACTTAATCCCTAATTGTTGAGAACTCTATGCTTTTATAGAAGTCTTTAAAAATGCATAAGAACTCAATTATGTAAGATTTCAATAATGAGATTAAATAAGTTAACTAAGTGCAGAAAAATAAGTGGACATTTTCTTTAAGAGTTCCACATTTACATCAGATGTTAGCAAAGAAGAACTTAATCAACTTAATAGCTGCCGTAACATTACATCTGTTTGGTTGTAAAGGTAAATGAATGTTGATATAATTTATGAAGTTAGAGCCATTGCTATCTCATGGACCAGTACAACTCTTTTGTCCCTGAAGGATGTAATGAAAGCCATATTTTGTCAACTTGTACAACCTTCTCATTCCTTGACCTTCTCTCTTTGGCTCTTTAAAGGAAACACATATTTTCTGTGGGGCTCGTAGCATAAAAAGCGTCTTATGCTGATACCATGTGGCAGTAGTCTATACTGCAACAGTAATGGTAGTACCGTATATACTCACGTATAAGCCAACAAATTTAGGAAAAATATAAGGCCTGGAAGAAGGAGGGTTGGCTTATCTGTGGGTCAAGGTTCATGTCTGAATTTTTTAATGCTTTTTTCCCTCGAATTCCAGTATTTTATGATTTCACATGCCTAATGATGCCACATGGCTCATAAGATTTGTCCTGTCGTGAAGAGAAACAAATATTTTTTTTCTAACTTAAGTGGTAGGATAATGAATGAAAAGCAACATTTTAACGTACTTGACGCCTATTTGACAGATGTCCATCCACCAGAAAATGCAGCATTACGTGTTATTTGAGCCACAGTGGTATGTGTATTTTCCAAAAGAACTGCCATATTAGTAATCTCCAGTCAAGTATTTAACCCTCAGCTAATCAGTAATCATTAAACTCTATGGTATCTTACAAATGCACGCTAGCTTATTTCAGTGTAAATATGAAAAGACTCTACGTAAAAAATAAAAGAATTCCAATACTGAAGGTATATGCGACAAACATTTTGATCGAGAGTAGAAATACATATCTGATAATCTTAAAGGAACAATAGTGCAAGGCTCCATAGGGATTTATTGCACGCACGCTTAGGAAGGATAAGTAACAGTGCAATATATGAGTCAGTGTGAATAATTATAAAACAATATAATTTGTGGGATTTCTTTGACAAGTGTTTTAGAAGTAATTGGCAGCCACAGTTTATATACTACTGTGTTTAGTTGTTTGTAAAGCAAAGTGGTTTGTTAGCAGTAGTGTTACCATATGCTTGATCTGTGGTAAATGCCTTGGGGATAATAGGTTTGTTTTGTTGCACAATGCCAATGACTTTACTAATACATGCCGACTCTCAGATGTATTGTTTAATGAGATATGGGAGTGGACATGGTTTCTGCTCAAAGTTATAAACTGTCACATCACTTGACAATGATGACGTATATGAAGAAAGCACACCCATAACAGAAGCCAAGTTTAGTGAACTGTTTGGCGAGTCTGATACAGAGCCCAATTTTTATATTGCTGTAGTGTTTAACGCCATTTTTCAGCACATGATAGGCTATACATGGTGACCAGTATTATTGGTAGACGAAGAACCTGGGAAAACGCCCGGAAAAAACCATGACCCACGAGAAGCTACTGAGAAGCTACTGGCAAGCTTTCTGACATAACTGTATTAGCTGAATCTTAGACTCGAACCCAAACAGACAGAGGTGAGATGGCGGTATTCTGTAACGGCAAGTGCTTTAGGCCACTTGGCCACTCAGGGCCCCTGCCCAATTTTGAAGGATTCTAAAAGTGATTGAACTTTTATAATTCATGATTTTAGAATGAGGATTAATGAAATTTCTATCAAGACTTAAGAATTTAGAATTGTTTTTATTTCAACTTATAAATTAGCTTTCTTATTTTCATTTTATTAAATAATGTTATTTGCCTAAATAAACATATTCAGAACTCACTTTGTGCATCTTGTGATGTACCGGTAGTCTAGTAATTATGGGTTGGCTTATACAAGGGTCATGCACTTTATAACAGTTTTACCAATTCAGTTGGGGTGGTGGTGGCTTATATGCGAACGGGCTTATATGTGAGTATATACGGTATTCCTTTTTTATCCTTCACTTTCTTTTGGGATCATCAGCCTCCCACTGAACTGTCACGTTCAATAGCAACAGGTTATGTATTAATGGTGTTGAAGTTTAGCTGGGGTAGGTGGGAATAACTCAGCAGTTGCTATCGACAGATTCCTGCCTCCTGGCACACTAGTTTAAAGGCTACATTCTGAAAATGAATGAGGACTAGTGTGGATGGGCCGGAATTCATGGATTGACTTCAGAACATTCTTAGGTCACCTTATGAGAGGATTAATTATCATAATGTCAGTGGTATTTTACACTTGAAAAAGAGCAGAAGTGGAAACAAGTAATTATTTATCATTAAAATTAGTTACCCCCCCCCCCCCCCCGCAACCCTGCCCCCCACAACTAAACATTAAATATAAATTTTCTTTGTAGCCAGGACCATTAGACTGAGAGATATGATAATTAATCTGAGTCTTCACTAATCCATCCCATAGAAACTGCCTGGTTATGACTGTATCTTTACATACCATCAGACTACTCTACTGATATTCGACCGCTCCAGTGGCCTAGTGGTTAGAGCGTCTGTTGCGGAAGCAGGATGTAATGGGTTCAATCCCCAGACAAGTCATACCAAAGACTTACAAAATGATACTAATTCAGCTGCCTCGCTTGGCGCTCGGTGTTGAGAGATTAGTGTTAAGACTGGTTGGCCTGGTGTCAGGATAATATGACTTGGTGGTACATCATACTACATGTCTGCGGCTGGATTCCCCAGTGCTAGACATCACTATAAACTGCCTCACTGCAGACATCATAACGATATGACTGAATATTTTTAAAAGCTACATTAAAAATCCCAATTCCACATTACACACTACTGATATTATGATATATTACACATTACACACTACTGATATTAAGCATCTTCTGCGGAAGCAGGAGGTCGTGGGTTCAATCCCCAGCTCATTCATACTAAAGACTTACAAAAATGGTACTTACAGCTGCCTCACATGACACTCAGCATTAAGAGGTTCATGTTAGGACTAGCTGGCCTGGTGTCAGGATAATGTGACTGGGTGAGACATCATGCTACGTGTCTGCGGCATGATGCCATAGTGCTAGACATCACTATAAACTGCCTCAGTGCAGACGTTGTAGCAATATTACTGAAAAATTGTTAAAGCTACGTTAAAAATCCTAACTACACATTACACACTGCTGATATTATGAGAACTATTAGTCCAGCAGGAAATTTACTAGCGTTAAAGTACCAGACTATATATCACAAATTTTGAGTCCTGTAATGGCATTTGAAGTTTGATACCATTGACATAATATGACCTATTTTCTTTACAGGACTTGCTGGTTTTGATGCTAAATTGTGTGCTCAACAGTATTATAGATCTGTGAATAGATTTGTCCAACAGACCAAAAGTCCACTAAATTTGAAAGAGATCCATTTTGTAGATATCAAAACCAACATGACACAAATAATACAAGAAACATTTACTAAACATTTCTCACCTCAGACAGCAAATTTCTTGAGCAGTTCTATCAAAGAAAGTAGGTCATTTCCAACATCAGTTCTACCACTGGAGAAAGATGCAGCGGGTCACACAAAAAGCTCTAGTCTACCCACAGCAGAGACCAATACAGATGGCATGATGTCTTCAGAAAGAGGAATAAAAGATGGTGATGGAATGTTTTATTATCCGTTTGAAAAAACTACTATCAAACTAGTTAGTGATAACATTTGTGACATTGAGGCTGATGCTTTGGTGAGTATAGAAGATGCAAATGGGTCAGGAAATGGTCAGATTGCTACAGCTCTTTTAGTTGCAGCTGGCAGCAGATACCAGGCTGTTGAGCATTCTAAAGTGAAGTTGGCAAAAAGACCAATAACCGAAGTTGTTGTCACAGGATCTGGTCGATTAAAATGTGAGTTTGTTCTACATGCTATAGCACCAGAGTGGGGCGTTGAAACTACAAGAGAGAATCAAAGTTTCCCAAAAAATGTAGAAAAAACAATGATGAATATTATGGATGCTGCCTTTGAGAAAAAAGTAAAGTGTATTGCAGTTCCCCTGATTGGAATATTCAGTAAGTAAACATAAATCACATATTTTTTAGCTTTAGCCCACATTTTCATACTTCTTGATTATACTTGAGATATAATGAGGAAAATAACAATAGTGTAGAGGTTTGTTTTGAAGGGGTAAAAAAGAGACGTCTGGCCATTTTTAAAATGAGTCTGTTGCTGTGGCAGTTTCTTTTTTAAATAACTTACCATGAAATCCAATACTGATAATTGTTTGGGTCACTAGGTGAAGATATGAATTTGCTAGCCAAGTAAAATTGTCTGTTTCATTTAGTGAGTTTAATGAAAATCAATAATCAAGATACTAAATTCTTACAACAAAAAAATTTGTTCAAAAGAAAAACAAACAAGTAGGTATTTTCATAACTTTTAAAAAAAATTTTAAACAAATATGTAGATTTTTGAAAGATCAAAGAACATCTCTTTCTTGTGCTCTAATGATGTCTTAGGATTGTGTAAAACGCTGTTTCCCAAGTAGAGCCATTTGTTTTATTTTACAATAGTGATAATAATAGTCGGATCTATTTACCATATTTAGCTGCATGTACCTTAAAGAGTATTAATTATCAATAATGGCTGATATAATGTCCATGCAGTAAATAATCAGGTGCAAAAAAAAATCAAAAATAACAAAGATACCAATAATTGGTTGGTAAACAATAATGGCAACAATTTTTAAAGAACTTGTTTTTAAATAAAAACAAAACATGAACTTCAAGATATAAAATATATCGATGACATATCATTCAATATTTAAACATAGAGTTGAACCATGTGGAAGATGATTAATTATCATAGGGGCAGTGGTATTTTACACTTGAAAAAGAGCATAAGTGGAAACAAGTAATTATTTATCATTATAATTAGTTTACCCCCCCCCCCCCAAAAAAAAAAATAAAACCTGCACCCCCTCCCTACTAAACATTAAATATAAATTTTCTTTGTAGGCAGGATTATTAGACTGAGAAATATGCTATTGAATCTGAGTCTTCACTAATCCATCCCATAGAGACTGCCTGGTTATGACTGTATCTTTACAATCCATCAGACTACTGATATTGGACTGCTCCGGTGGCCTAGTGGTTAGAGCGTCTATTGCGGAAGCAGGAGGTCATGGGTTCAATCCCCAGCCAAGTCATACTTAAGACTTACAAAAATGGTACTAATTTAGCTGCCTCGCATGGCGCTCAGTGTTGAAAGATTAGTGTTAGGACTGGTTGGCCTGGTGTCAGGATAATGTGACTGGTTGGTGCATCATACTACATGTCTGCGGGTGGATTTCCCAGTGCTAGACATCACTATAAATTGCATCACTGCAGACATCATAACGATATGACATATTTTTTTTTAAAGCTGCATCAAAAATCCTAATTATACATTACATACTACTGATACTGGCTGGCCTGGTGTCAGGATAATGTGACTGGGTGGGACATCATGCTCAATGTTTGCGGCATGATGCCATAGTGCTAGACATCACTATAAACTGCCTCTCTGCAGACATTGTAGCAATATTATGAAAAATTGTTAAAGCTACGTTAAAAATCCTAACTACGCATTACACACTGCTGATATTATGAGAACTATTAGTCCAACAGGAAATTTACTAGCGTCAAAGTAACAGACTATATATCACAAAGGTTATAGTATACCCACAGCAGAGACCAATACAGATGACATGATGTCTTCAGAAAGAGAAATAAAAGATGGAATGTTTTATTATCCAAATGAAAAGACTACTATCAAACTAGTTAGTGATGACATTTGCGACATAGCCGCTGATGCTGCGGTGAGTATAGAAGATGCAAATGGGTCAGGAAATGGTAAGATTGCTAAAGCTCTTTTAGCTGCAGCTGGCAGCAGATACCAGGATGTTGAGCATTCTAAAGTGATGATGGCAAAAAGATCAATAACTGAAGTTGTTGTCACAGGATCTGGTCGATTAAAATGTGACTTTGTTCTGCATGCTATAGCACCAGAGTGGGGAATTAAAACTACAAGAAAGAATCAAAGTTTCCCAAAAAATGTAGAAAAAACAATGATGAATATTATGGATGCTGCCTTTGAGAAAAAAGTAAAGTGTATTGCAGTTCCCCTGATTGGAATATTCAGTAAGTAAACATACAATCACATATTTTTTAGCTTTAGCCACATTTTCATACTTCTTGATTACACTTCAGATATAATGAGGAAAATAACAAAATGAAAAGTAACACTGGAGGTTTGTTTTGAAGGGGTAAAAAGAGAAGTCTTGCCATTTTTAAGATGGGTCTGTTGCTGTGGCAGTTTCTTTTTTTAAATAACTCACCATGAAATCCAATATTGATAATTGTTTGGGTCACTAGGTGAAGATATGAATTTGCTAGCCAAGTAAAATTGCCTGTTTCATTTAGTGTAGTTTCATGAAAACCAATAATCTAGATATTAAATTCTTACAACTAAAAAATGTGTTCAAAAGAGAAACTAACAAGTAGGTATTTTCAAAAATTTTAAAAAATGTGTAGATTTTTGAAAGATCAAAGAACATTTCTTTCTAGAGCTCTAATGATGTCTTAGGATTGTGTAAAACGCTGTTTCCCAAGTAGAGCCATTTGTTTTATTTTACAATAGCTGCATCTACCTTAAAGAGTATTAATTACCAATAATGGCTGATATAATGTCCATGCAGTAAATAATCAGATGCAAAACAAAATCAAAAAAAGCAAAGATACCAATAATTGGTTTGTAAACAATAATGGTAACAATTTTTAAAGAACTTGTTTTTAAATAAAAACAAAACATGAAGATATAAAATATATCGATGACATATCATTCAATATTTAAACATAGAGTTGAACCATGTGGAAGATATTTTTATTTTTTAGGCTGTTCATTAATGCATTAACCTTGTGTTGTATCTTCAGCAGATGGAAAAATGTCTGAAGTACCACTGACTATTTGCTGTGAGGCTATGATTGCTGGTCTCGATATGTGGATACAATCACACTCACGGGAATATAAGTTTAAGGAGGTGATTTTAATCTGCAGCAACCCCGTATCATACAAGTGTTTTGCAGATCTACTTTCTGCAAATAGAAAGGAAGATATTAAAGGAGGAAGATCAAAAAGAGGAATATCATTAACATCATCAGAAATGCAATCTAAATCCGATGCAAGCATTACAAGCTCATCAAATATCCAGAGCAAAGAGAACTGTGTTATTTGCATGGAGTCCATAACAGATCCGAAAGTACTACCCAAATGTGGCCATACCTTTTGCAAGGAATGCATTGATCAACAATTTATGTACAAACCAGCGTGTCCTTGCTGTGGAGTGGTGTACGGAAAAATCACTGGTAGTCAGCCAAATGGAACCATGCAAGTTTTCTATGAAAAATATTGTTTACCTGGATTTGAAAGGTGTTCAACAATTGTCATCTTCTATGAATTTTCTGGTGGTATACAAAAGGTAAGAAGCAATTGTTTGCAATAGACTGTTTACATGTATTGTTGTTTATGTGAGGGAGGTGTCCTCATGCTGTTGTGGTGTTTGCAATTTTATGAATGCATCTAGTATGCAGATTTTAAAGGAATATATGTATATACTATGGTCATAAATATCTGTTCTGTTGTTTTTGTGGGAGTTATTCTATTTAATTGAACTTGACAGCTTGATATCATGTACCACAATCTTGTGGACAGTTTTGCAGTTTGGTGGCTTGCTGCAAAGCTTGTTACATGTTGTGTCCTTTGAGCTTTTAACTGGATGCAATATAACACAACCAAGTGACTGTAACTGTTCTTAATGAGTTTTTGTAACCATTTTTGACAAATGTCTAAACTATAAGTGTGGTACAAGAATTACTAAAAGTCTGCATAGGCTTGATTTTTCTGTGAATTAAATAAAATCTTCCCATGTGGGTAGGGAAAGGCAGTGTATGGGACTAAAATAAACAATTTTGTATGATTAACAGTAGATTATGTACTTTTATGAGCCAATAGGAAGTGACTGGAAATGTAAGTAAATTTGAATTTTTTCATCTACTATTGATTTGTTGTCAAATATGACCTCTGTTACTGAACATAGTAAACTTTTAAATGACTTTGTCTGAAAAACCACTCAACAGATAATAGTTTTAATGAGACAACATTCAGAAATACAAGGCATTCAGTTTTTTTTTTGATGAATAACCGCAATCAAATCAGGCCAGTATTACTGAAATAAATGAACCTCAGTTTAAACAACTTTTCAAACACTCCTCGGAGAATTGAACCAAATTTGACACAAGCATCCAAGCACAAAGGGCTTCAGATGTAAAAATGATACCAACCAATTATTCAATATGGCTGCTATTACTAAAATTAGACAAAACTTTTAAATGAAATCTGCTCAAAGTTTGCTTTACAGAAATTGACCAGATATGATGGAAAGGTAAAGCATTTTGGTATAATTGCTTTCAGATTTACACTAATGATTTAAATTAAATTTGTCCACATAACTAGTACAGCAATTTAAGACACCTACCTGAATTAGTTTTAAGATTGCTGTCTTAAATAATGACTCTGTATAGTGAATTCTGAAAACATTTTTAAAACAATTCCTTCTTTGGCCTTGGTATAATTATTTAATTTTTTCTACTTATAGACCTTACATTTGGAATACCAACAACATGTAATTGGTGAAAGATATTGCTTAGATAGACGGGAATGGCTTTTATGGATACTTTATACATCAATTTGGGTTTTTTAAGAAATATTCTTTCATGTATTGTTAAAACCTTTATATTATTCATTACATCCTGAAAATTGTCAATACATTGATCTAGAATTAAATGGCAAGCCCTCTTTTGGAGCCTTAAAAGTGTTGTTAGGTTTGGATTAGAGGTATTATCCTAAATTACGTTACAGTAGTCACTATATTGCCAGAAAAGCTGTACAAGTACTCTGTGTCTCAAAATAGGATGGTTTATTGTGAATGAATCTATGATGTGGGGGAGAGACTGGGTCTTGTGTTTATTTGAAATCTAGACTTAAGTAACTTTAAATCTATTGCAAGGGTGAAATTTTGTTAATGTGGAAGGTAGTTTCTGTCCTGGAAAGGTTTCAATACGATACCAACAGGTATAAGTATTAGATAATTAAAATTAGTTTACCCACCCACCCCCTCCACAAAATCCCTGACTTTTGCATTGCATCACATTCAGGTAAATGGTACCATGTGCATAGAACATAGAGATATATAATCTCAAGTTAGCTCATTCATAAGAATGACCCTAAGAGGACTGTTTTCATATGGGACCATGTTGCCATTTCTGTAACAGAATGGGTAGTGTGTCTATTTTTAGCCTCTGATTTCCATCTCAAGTTATAAAGTTCTTTAACCTGTTGAGCCTCTTTAAGCTGCCACCCTGAATTCCCAGGATATCAATGTCCTTTGTTTCCATTAAGTTTCATGAGGCTTTAGAGTTACACATATTACTATAGCCAGTCAATGCCATTGTATTTTCTACAGCTGCCTCCTTCAGTCAGTTGTAGGAGAAACGTTTTGCCTCCTGACACTTTGCAGATACTTTTGAATTACATTGCCAAAACATCAAAACATGTCTCTGGTGCTTTTCCGTCTATATAGGGTTACCACACTTAATACGTCAAAAGTTTTGCTGGACCACAGTGAAAACCTTTTGAGGACTAATGCAGTTCCTGACCATGCAGAATTTAAATGATCAGAAACACAAGTCATTGGCTGCAGCTTACACTGACATAGAAATGACACTTTCTAAAGTAGTGCAATGTATTCCTTTATAGCGGTGGTTCCCATCCCCCATGTTGAGACCCAAATCAGGGTTGTGAGGACATTTCTGAAAATTAGCAGATCTAGAGTCACCAAGATTTTATTGGCAAAACCTATGAAAACATGGAACTTTATTGTGATGAAAAAAGATTGAAAACCCCTACTATATAGCATTTCTTAAATCCAGTAAATGCAACATGGGGTAAAAATTTGCACTGACATAGAAATGACACTTTCTAAAGTAGTGCAATGTATTCCTTTATAGCGGTGGTTCCCATCCCCCATGTTGAGACCCAAATAAGGGTTGTGAGGACATTTCTGAAAATTAGCAGATCTAGAGTCACCAAGATTTTATTGGCAAAACCTATGAAAACATGGAACTTTATTGTGATGAAAAAAGATTGAAAACCCCTACTATATAGCATTTCTTAAATCCAGTAAATGCAACATGGAGTAAAAATTTGCACATGACTCTTTTAAGGATTTATGAGTTCTTAAAACAAAAACAAGTTTTTGGACTCGTTTTTTTTTCACCCAAAAGTTGCCCAAGGTCGGATTCCGAATTTGTGTCCAGATTTTAGACTTTATGGCCTCAGATCAACGGCAGACTGGTCTAAAGCTTATACAGACAGGTGAACCTGTGCAAAAAGTAGGATGAAGTGGACATTTTGAATACAGAGTCTTCTCAATGCAAAAAGTATGCGTCCGTTAAGCAAAAATCCATTTTCTCACCTTCTGCTCATGCGCCAGCAAACTAATGAAAAATGAAAAACTTTTTCTTTAGCACGACTAGCCATTTGTCTAACAAAATATTGCTTGGAAATTGATCTATTAGGATGTATTCAAGTCATATGTCATAAAATCAATTCATGTCTTTGTTTATTAAGCAAGATTAGGCCATATCTATCAACTAAACATAGGTTAATATATTACAAAAGCTATATACAACCACACCTAGACTACTGTAATGTTATCTGGGGAAACACTTCCGACAAGACTATTTGCAAATTATTCCGCTTGCAAAAAAGTGCTTGCAAACTCATCCTAGGTAATGCTGAAAACATCCCAAATGCAATGAATAATATTAAAATGTTAACAGTAAGTGAACAAATATTTTTGAGAAAGGCTAGACTTATGCACAAAGTTTCAAACAATATGACCCCATCATATCTCAAAGAACTATTTCATGCTAGAAAACAAGGCAACACTCCTAATTTATGATCAATTTCAGCTAACCACCTCTGCATTCCAAAACCAAATAAAGAACACTTTTAGAAAAGTTTTAAATATTCGGGGGTCACTAATTTGGAATCGAATCCCAAAGGAAATTAGAGAAAGTACAAATATAAATACATTTAATGATTATCTAATTCAATGGATGAAAAGTGGAACCTATTTGATTTGACAAATACATTACAACTTATAGCATAATATTTTCAAACCTTCCAATTTGTCATCTTACAATTTTTATACTGTATATACACAATGTACCTAGCTTGATCATGTTTTACAAAACTTTCTGTTTATTATGTTCATATATACATGTAGCTTATTATCAATGCTTTATTATTATTATTATTATTATTATTATTATTATTATTATTATGCAACTATGCACATGTACTTTGTATGTAAATATGCATATAATAGAGGGCCACAAGGAGGATTAGTTCCATGCAACTAATTATGTCACCCTCTTTAAATAAAGTCATTAATATTATTATTATTATTAATATTATTATTATTATTATTAATATTATTATTATTATTAATATTATTATTATTAATATTATTATTATTATTATTATTATTATTATTAATATTATTATTATTATTATTATTATTATTATGCTACCTGAAAAAGTTGAGTCAGATGTTTCTTATGAGTCATGGACCAATCTGATCAAGTCCTTTAACTTTTTTGCTATCAGGTCTTTTATGACTTTTTTTTTAAACAAAAGTTTTTGATACAGGTGGGATAAAGAAACATACCTTCCTGGGGAAATAGCGTAAGCAGAACTTTTTCTGTTCATTAAAGTTGATTTCAATCACTAGTTATTTTTATTTTCTGTTGATGTTGATGAAAAATCATTGAAAATATTTGCAGTGTCTGTATCATCTGAGTGAATTTTATTGGTATGAGCTTTGTGTGTCCCCCCTCTCCATGTTCATTGAAAATTTCCAAAAAGAATTTGAGTTGCCTTTTGTGGGTGGTGGGTGGGGGGTCAATATTTGATTGGTAATAAGTTTTTTAGTAGCTTTTTTAAATCATACATTTTTATTTCTCCACGCTTTATATTTTACATGGTTTCCCATATCCTTGAATTGGTCTTGTGTTTTCATGGCATCATATTTCAGTAGTAAGCCAGTTAGGTGAGATTTCATACTTTACGCAATGTACTTTCAGTGGTGCATGGTTTTGAAACTACATCTATTAATCAGTCCACACAGTCAGAGCTTCATGTCATCAACATTTTGGATTTTCTTCTATGGAACATTGTTTGGTCATCCACAAGTTGTTCTTCGTTTAAATTTTTGTACAATCTGTGATAGTTTGGTGTGTAGCTTGGACTGAGAACTAGGTGTAGTTTGGTGTATAGCTTGGACTGAGAAATAGGTATAGTTTGATGTGTAACTTGGACTGAGAACTATGTGTAGTTTGGTGTATAGCTTGGACTGAGAACTAGGTGTAGTTCAAAAGAAAACTAGCACATAAGCAGCAGGTGTAGATTGGTGTGTAGCTTGGACTGAGAACTAGGTATAGTTCAAAAGAAAACTAGCACATAAACAGCAGGTAAGTATTAGATGATTCAAATTAGTTTTACCCTCATTAAAAAAAAAACGTTTTTTCTTTTCTCCTTGAACAGGCAGAACATCCACATCCTGGCAGACCATATTATGGAACAAAACGCAAAGCCTATCTTCCAAATAATAAAAAGGGTAAATTGGTTCTAAGGTTGCTGACAGAAGCGTTCAATCGCCGACTTGTCTTTACAATCGGAACATCACCAACAATGGGACTAGAAGATACGGTTACATGGAATGACATTCATCACAAGACAAATAGAGATGGAGGACCACAAAAGTAGGAATTGATTTTTATTTTATTTTTATCTTTGCCATAAAATATTTTAGTTGAGATCAAGCTGCTACTGTTTTATTACATGAATATCATTATTGGCAAGTTATAAAAAACCAATAACAGACATTACTTTGAACAACAGATAATAGTGTGTTTTTCTCACAGTTACAAACAAATGCACACTAACAAAACAATGTACTGCTACATTCAAAATTACATACACATAATGTTAATGGCTAAGCAGTGTTTCCACAGTTCATTGTTCCTGGAGGGTTATTTTTATCTGTATTTGAGAAGGTGGTAGGAATCATAGGTTTTGTTCCTTACATCAGCTGCATCCTTGGATCCCCATAACTTTACATCACCTGGTCTAGTTGGTATTAAATGGTGTCACTCTGACATTCAATATAGCTGCCATGGTAACCATATTGACATTTTTATTAGAACTACTGAATGGAATGACACATTGACATGTAGCTTTTCTCATCAAAAGATATTTCATATCTTACTGGTGCTACTTTGGTATCTGTATTTCAAATCTTATCACAGCCTTTAAAAGTTCTTAAATTAAACCCAGTCTTGAAAAATCTTCAACGTCAACAATGATCTTTATAAACTTTTGAGTTTTACACAATCAGAACTTCTTTCCACAAAATGAATCCTATTTGTTTATAAACAAATCTGTGAGTATTTGTTTTGAAATAAAGAATACGTATCTGTTGTGAAAATGTACACATTATACATGTACTAACATTGCATGGTTATCACTGTGTCTGCATTTTTAATTGTCATAAATTAATGTGATGTACATACCCAGTCACTGTTGCCATTTCTTTTTCTAGGGAGCAGAGTGATGTTCCAATTAGTTCAGAAGAAAGAAAATATGATGTAAAAACACAAATGTTCTAGCTGGCTGAGAATTTTGTTTTAATAAAAATTCTGACAGAATAAACCATGTAATTTTCTGATTGATAATAAATGACATGTATGAATTTAAATTAAGTTTTTTTTTCATGAAAGGAAAGTGTTTTCAACAAGAAGTGGTTGTCTGACTATAGATGGGTCAGAAAAGTAAAGGGCAAAATGTACTATTTTCATAAGAATGTAGATGTTGAGGAAATGGTTGAAAGCAGAATGAAAGTACATTAAACAAGCAAAAAGCACAAAACAATTGCAAAATCTTGGAAATCACAAACTTTTGGCAATTTCTTCATTGTGACAAAAAAAGTCTGATTCATTTCTATTGGAAACAAGCTTAAATATGCCAGAGTGTAAACTGGAAGAAAATAATACAATGGTAAGTTTAAGTGACTCATTTTATATACTTTTAACCCCCTACTCTTCCACCATTTGACCCATGCTTTGGCAAAAGTCAAAGAAATTAGGTGTTTTCTAATATACTAAGTATGAAACTTGAGGAAAAAGTGATAAGACCAGGATATCAGGACCTGGCAATGTAGAATGAATTGCCCATTGAAATAAGACACAAAGACACAACAATCCCTTTTAAGAGTTCTCTTATAACTCACCTTTTTCGACCTTAAAGACCTAATAATATTAGTGTCTCTCATGTCCTAAGGCACTGTCTCAACTCTGCCAGTGCTGGGATGAGGGTGCAGTGCCTTAGGACATGAAAGACACTAACATCATAACCCTGTACTAAAACAAAGGAGACATAAGTGACTGCATCAACTGCAGTTCCATGGGTAAAGAGTTCACACACATCATCCTGAATAGACTGCAGATGCTTGCTGGCAGACTGTATCCAGGTTCTGCACAGAGAGGTCCACAATCGACATGTTCTTCTCCATCAGGCAGCTGCAGTATAAATGCAAATAACAACAAAACCCTTCTTCCTGGACTTTATAGACCTCACCAAGACATTCTATCTGGTCAGCAGAGACAGACTCTTCACAATCCTAGCAAAGACTGGATGCCCTCCAAAGCTGCTAAGCATGATCAAGTCCTTACACGATCACATGAAAGGTACAGTGCAGTATGATGGCTCAACATCTGACCCCTTTAATATCCACAGTGGAGTGAAACAGGACTGCGTCCTAGCCATCACGCTTTTCAGCATCTTCGCTGTCCTGCTCAAGCATGCCTTTGGGATGTCCACAAAAGGAATCTACCTGCACACATGACCAGTCAGCAAACATTTCAGCCTGGCATAACTAAGGCAAGGAGTTAAATGCATCAAGCAGCCATCAGGGACATACTTTTTGCAGATGATGCTGCCCTAGCCATTCACACAGAGACTTAGCTACATCACCTGATGGACCACTTTGCTAAATCATGCCTAAAGCAAAACAAATCTGATGGCTCATAATGCGGCTCTCCTTAAGCATCATCATCAACAACTATGGACAACCTATCACTTGATGCTGAGCTCAACAAGCAGATTGGAAAGGCGATAAATAGCTCTCTATCCAGTTTGTTACAGAGAGTTTGGAACAACAGTATGCTAACCCTGAACATTTAAGTTCTCTGTATACCATGTCTGCGTGATATGCACTCTCCTGTATGACAGAGGAGAGACTGAATGCCTTTCATATGCAACATTTCTGATGCATACTTTGAAGTGCTTGAACATGCCAAGATTGCCAGCATGGTCACACTCCCTTGCCAACATCAAGTCAGATGTCTGGACCATGTATGTCGGATGGATGACGGACGGATCCCTAAAGATATTTTTTATTTGGAACTTGCCTCTGGCAAAATGTTGATCGGACAGCCAATTTCCACTAATGCAAGCTCAAGATAAAAGCCCTTGACATCAATGTCAACACCTGGGAAGAGCTTGCTCAGAAATGCCCAGCTAGCAACATGCTCTGATCACTGGTTTGAAAGCTGGAGATGACAAGTTACACTTGCAAACTGATGAAAAGTGATCTCAGAGGAAGAAGCAGCAGCTCCAACATGCACCACACTCAACTTTCAAGTGCAGCAAGTTCAGCAAGGACTACTACTGTCATGTTGGGCTACATAGCCAACACAGATGCTGCAAAACTACCAACTGGGACATCTCTCATGGTTGCACTTACATTCTCGATCAAAACTAACGGATGCCAATATTTTTATTATGAGGAGAACATTTTATTTATTTGGGTTACATGATATCTATTTTTTAAGAATAGTTTGCTGATAACATAGATCTTTATAATGAAAGGTGTTCAAGAATCTTGTACAAGAAATAGGCACAGATAATAAGTATATTCTTGTTCATAACTCGTACTCTGAGTGAAGATTCGCTTGTTTTTCTAGAAGTTTGTGAATCTGAAATTACAGGAACAGGGTTATAGCCACACTGAGAAATGTGTAAAATTACATGCATTCGGTATATGACATGGTTTTCAATGGCTTTTTATTATGTTACAGGTTTGGTTATCCTGATCCAATCTATCTGGATCGTGTAATGGAGGAGTTGGCTGTGAAGGGAATAACGGAGGAAAGCTTGTGATGGATGTGACATTATACATGTGTACAGTTTATAGATGATTTTGCAGTCATGTGTTGCTAAACAAGTGCAGTATAAAAACTGATTTGAAGCATATACAGTGGGGAGTGGAGAGTAGACAAAGTTAATAATGAACAGATGATTTATACAGAGATGCCAACCATTCTGCATTTTAACGAGTTAAAATTTCACATCCTGTATTACATTGACAAAATTCCATAAAATCTAAATGGGGCTGGGGACAAAATCTTTCACAGTTTTCCATGTGTATGGGTGGCGAAAAAATAGCTTAGTACATGTACCAGTATGATAAGCTGGTCCAGAGAATATTCTACTTTCACAAAAAGATCACCATCATTGCTTGCATAAACCTCTGACATCATCAAGATTGACATTAGAATCCACCTTATGTGTGCACCATGTCTGTCAAACTGACCCATAGAATCTGTAACTGATATCTTGCTAACAAGACTTACCATTATTTCTTCCATTTTGGTCAATTGAAGATGTATGTTGCACACCACATCTGCATTTTGCATCCAAATCTGGTAATGCATTGCCAGTTCTTTGTCCATATATTAGTCATATTTTCACTTTTGGCAGAATCATATAACTTGTGCTAGGAGACCTGGTCCACACATGCCGTACTAGCCATCACACCTGTAGATACAGTTGCTGATGACATACCAGCTCATCTCTTCTTCAAAAGTGATGTGGGAGACATGCAAAAAATCATTTGTGATATTATCCTTTGATTTACATCAATTTAAATGTGTACAACGATAACAAGAAAGTTTATGTAATGGGAGATCAAATTTTAGATAATACTTTCTTTTTTTTTGCCAAACAAACGTATAGAATACAGGATTCTGAAATTGAATGGATAAATAATAATAATAATAATAATAATAATAATAATAATAATGCTGTTTTATACAGGGTGACTCATTAGTCAAGGACTATTCTGCCTTGAGGCCCTCTTAATGAAAGTATAACAAATGCACATTGTGTGAAGAAGCAATAATTAGTGCTTATATTAGCATGTTTAGTATTAAAATACTAAATTCCATTATCTATTAGAAACACATGCTAGCTCATGATATCTCTTCTTTAATACTCTAATATTTTCAGCCGATTTTGCATGTAGTGGAAGCTTATTCCACAGAAATGTTTTCATGTAGTCAATGTTAACCCTTTCGCTACCACTGCCGCATCGAAGCGTCTACTGTAAATAGCTCTCGAATACCCGTGACGCATATCTGCAGTGCCGAAAAACCTAGCTTACAAGCCAATGTCGCACAGATGCGTAAAGTTCACCAGTAATCACAGTACCAGCGACGCTCATGTGCGCAGAATACGTACGTGTTAACTAAACGTTGATTGGTTGAAAGTACGAAAGTTTACACATTTTTGATTATCATAGCCAATGAGAGGATTGTTTACTCGACATTTTGATACAAGTTTGAATGCTGAGAGGTTAAATTTAGACACACTAAGGTGGCGCTCTACAGTTTCGTACTTTGCATTAGAATTTTAAAGAAAAATAATTTTCCAGGATTTCTTCACTGGTTATACTGGCAATATAATAAAGACTTTGTATATCTTAGGTGTTGGGAGAAGAACTTTTAATTCCCTTTATTTTGATGTATGATTGATGGGTGTACTTTAGGTTCTAGAGTATACAGCTTGGGCTAACATAAGATCTGCTCATGTAAACAAACTGCTAGCTCCGCATGGTCATTTTCACTCCCTGGACTTCAGAGGTAAATTGTAGAAAAATGGTACGATAACTTTTTTTACTTTTCAGATATTTTGTAATTTGTTCATTGCACTTTCAGAAGCTGCTATTGCCTACTTCAGCAAAATTCGTTTTCCCTAGTTTAATAACTGCTAAAGTTAGTGTACTTTTGATTAATTCTGGCTAATTTTTCAAGCACAAGGGAGCATCCATTTTGTTGTACCATGCGCTTAGATCATTTACAATTTCCACAAGTGCAGTATCCAAAGAAATATCAGCCACATTACATCAAAGTAGCATTGAGATATGCCAACATATTCTCCATTGTGCATGTTACAAATGCAAACAACTTCACCTCACATACGTCACTATCTGAAAAGTACATATTAACTGGTGAGCGCCCCCATAAAGAGCATTCAGGTGTATACCCATGGAGTTATATTTATTGCTGTTTGTATTAATATTGGCTCATTTAGTTTAAATTCACTGCAGTTTAGAACTTAAATATCTTTACATTCCAAATTCTGCTTTAATTAAGCGGCTGCAGGTGGGCTTGAGAAGAGTTATGTCCCTTTCTATTGTACACAATACGACATAGACTAGTGGCAATTAGAAACCTCTGTGTGTCATTGTTTTTAAAAATGTTTCATTAATTTCACATTTCTCAAGGAAGATGCTATCAGTTCTTCTTTGAACTGGTAATAATTTGGATATTTTTCCCTGTTTTTTCATTGTCAAATTAAACTATTAACAAAATTTATTTTTTTGGTATTAAATAATTTTGTATTGACATATAAAAAAAAATTCTGTAGTATCATATGGTCATGGTTTATTAAGCTAAGTCAGAAATATTTCAAACTAAATTAACAGTTCAAGATATAATGACATATAAAAGAGCTTTAACTCAACATACACAAGTCTACAGCAAGTGTCACATTTGGACAGGCTCACATGAACAACATGGTTATGGAATAATTTATGTAACCTTTCGTGGGAAAAGAAAGATTGCTTTGGCTCACCGACTAAGGTTCTATGTTGAAACTATGGTAAATTCACTACCATATCAGTGTGACGTATCACATAGATGCCATACAAAAACATGATCATTTATCACTTGAACCAAAAAAGAGAAAATTTGGCTAGAAAATCATGTAAAGCCTATGGTGAATGCCAAGGCAATATGGGCTAGGGGGAGTGGTGTATACTATGATAGTCAGGTACATTTAATAATTGTTACATGCATTCATTTAAAGGATTTAAAGTGTATGGATGTTCATTGGGTATAAAATTATTTATTGAATTAGCAAACATTGAATTTTGTACAAGTTTTCTGTTGCTTTTTTGTTTGTGTTTGATGTAGCATATGTACTTGTACTGAAGACTTGATTTCCTCTCCCTATCTTTTACTGTTCTCTGATCTCATTCTGCTATGAGCTAAAATACTGGATCAGACTGAGTAGAACAATTCCATGAGACTTGGTCAGTGGGAGTGTAAAGTTTCCTGTACCATACTCAGAGCTATGAGGGAATGAATGACATAATGCATCAAAATTTCTGCTCCATACTGATATTTTAGGTGCATAGGTAAAAATGATATTGTGCAAGCTCTCGCACTTATTTGTGTTTAGAAAGTGTGAAATTTTACTTAGCTTGACATCTAAGACAAAATTTCTTAGTAAATATTCAAGCTTTTTAATATAAGAAAGATTTAAATGTTTCCCATATGGCAGAAATTTTGAGTAATAGGATGCTAAATGGGCAAGTCAGTCACTCCAACTTTGGCCTTGTAGCAAGAAAGTGCCAACATCGCATTTAAATTTCCTGTGCCTGGGCCTCACTTTCTATGCCCTTGGCACTTTTCTGGACAGGCAGCCTGTTCTGCTTCCTGCAGATTGCAGTTTGTACATTTAACTGTTAAAAAGGCACACAGTCCTTGAGTTTTGCTTTTTTATACATCGGTGGATTATATCGCTTGCCATTTCCAGCTCAGTCATACATTATGCACAATGTTCCCAATATCCTAGTTAGTTTTGGTATGTTCATAATTACATTTCCATTGATGTTGACAACACGCTGCAACATGTGACCCAACAATTAAGTTTTCTTCATTTCTTTCTTTCTCCAATTCAGGGCATAGCTTGGGTGCACTTTATTTGGGCCACAGGAAGATAGTGATTCTTCATATACATCAATTCTTGGGCGCTTTATTTGTGGAGATGTAGAACCAGATTGCAACCTGAATAGGTTGGTCACTCTTGGATACTCGTAATCCATAGTCCTATGGATGACTGTGTTGTATGAACTCTTGTGGACAAATAGCTATTTTCTTAGCTCTTCCTTTAGCCATGTTTTCTTAGATAGTGGCTAATGTGGGTTGATGTAGTATTAGTGACATCATGGTTACCAGTTGTTCCTGGTTGTGATGGATCTTAGTATGTAACATCATAATCAGGCTGGGGCTTAAAATTGTTGGGAAACACACCTACCCCCTTTTTTGGCATACAAGTCTGCATGTTTTGGTTTTATAATTAATTTTACCATATAAAGCAGTCAACATATTTGATTTTCATTGTAATCGATTATGTATGTAATCATCAATCACATTCCTGGTCCATGGAATGGTCTCACCAGGAGTTAATTCCCCTTGACTTTTCATTTCAATTCTTTGACATACAAGCATTAGTGCAGATTCAAATTAGATTACTAGTGCCGGGGAAAAAAGTAATTATTTACAAACAAAATATATATTTATGTCTACTGTTATGAATTTATAGCATCAAGGACTTTTTTTCTTAATCCAATGCTGGACAATTTTTGCACTATTACCTCAAACTTTATGGAATTTTCCTCACTTTTCTCACTTGATTTACATGTATACATGACCCAAGTATAGTTTGCAACTTTGGAAATGATCTAAATACATTATTTGATGTTTGGATTGAAAAATAAAACAAATAATTCATATGCATTTATTCTTGAATGTCTTTCTTTAATGTCAAAATAATAGCATTTCCCAGTGACGTTAAAATACAGTTTTGACGTCATGAAGCTACATTTAAGTTACTTCAGAGGGGTATAGTAAATTAACTATGTATTTGTAATTTTGGAAGTAAATACCATGTATGATATATCAATATGTTTGAAATTGACAGCAGAATATGACAAGTTTTTCAATAAGTTGAAAACACATCTTTAGTGGTTCTTTAAGGTGGCGCTCTACAGTTTCGTACTTTGCATAGGGTTAGAATTTTAAAGAAAAATAATTTTCCAGGATTTCTTCACTGGTTATACTGGCAATATAATAAAGACTTTGTATATCTTAGGTGTTGGGAGAAGAACTTTCAATTCCCTTTATTTTGATGTATGATTGATGGGTGTACTTTAGGTTCTAGAGTATACAGCTTGGGCTAACATAAGATCTGCTCATGTAAACAAACTGCTAGCTCCGCATGGTCATTTTCACTCCCTGGACTTCAGAGGTAAATTGTAGAAAAATGGTACGATAACTTTTTTTACTTTTCAGATATTTTGTAATTTGTTCATTGCACTTTCAGAAGCTGCTATTGCCTACTTCAGCAAAATTCGTTTTCCCTAGTTTAATAACTGCTAAAGTTAGTGTACTTTTGATTAATTCTGGCTAATTTTTCAAGCACAAGGGAGCATCCATTTTGTTGTACCATGCGCTTAGATCATTTACAATTTCCACAAGTGCAATATCCAAAGAAATATCAGCCACATTACATCAAAGTAGCATTGAGATATGCCAACATATTCTCCATTGTGCATGTTACAAATGCAAACAACTTCACCTCACATACGTCACTATCTGAAAAGTACATATTAACTGGTGAGCGCCCCCTAACACTTGGGATAATGGAGAAATCCTGCCTTCATTAAATATGCAAATATGCAAATGACTTTGTTGAAACGAATGTTTTCATTGGTCATTGTGGTTTATAGAATATAACATTGACGTTGAGACTTGTGCTGCTGGAAATTTAGTATTATGTTATCAGACCGGTAGTATATATACTTGAACCGTTACTAATACTGCATTGTACGTTTCATTTCAGCGCTGGTAATTACATGTTATTTTCTTTATTATTACAATTTTTTTTAAGTTCTATTTGAAATTAGACCGCCATTGGTGGCGTTATCAATTTTCGTGGATTGGTTGAATTGCACGGTTATTTCGCTAGTAGTTTTAGTTTTATTATTATTATTATTATTATTATTATTATTATTATTATTATTATAACCGTATCTATGAATTCTTTGTACGTTTATACTTTTTAATAGACACGTTTTGAAATTAGAACTGAAATTATATGAAACAGTACGCCTCATACCCATTTATGACCGTTACCAGTTTTCGTGTTTTAGTAATAAGATCGCATTATTTTGTCTACACGGCAGTACTCGTATTAATATGTATACTGACAGCGTTACTGAGAAAAAAAAATACATTTTATTTGGGTACTGGCAATTATATTTCTTTCCGATTAAAACACTTCTACGTTTATTACCGTTATTAATTTTCGAGGACTGGTAAAAAAAATCTGAAAAACCCACAGGGGCTCGTATAGTTGTTTACAATGGACCTGTCATGCATGTGCTATATTGTAGTTATTATATAGTACATTAGTCCGAGTTTCCTCTGACCCTTGCCTCCCCATTTTAGATATTTCGACAACATAAATATCGTATTATAGTATATGTATGACCGGTTAGTTGTAAGTAACGATACGAGCCCCTGTGGAAAAAACCAATATGGTGTGTCCTAGCTTCCGACGATACTGGTTCTGTGGTATCTCGATATTTTTTTTAACATTTCTGTATTTATTTTATCTATTGCACCACATATTGTCTACTTATATGTACCACATGACCATAGGTTACTAGTTCTAAATCACCAGTTTATTTTGGGAAAATGTCAGGATTGCTGACGCGTACACTATTTGATAAATAAACCCATGAATACTACTGTTTAAAAATAATATCCTTAACCTATGCTCTCAGATATAATCAATAACTTCTTAAAATTTCTATTACTTTAACAAAATGTTTAGCCAGTTTGTTGTCTGATAATGTTATACAAGAGTTAGATCTTATGATTACTGTGATGGTCAATAACTAGGAAATCTAATCATTGTTAGCAAATAAGAATCAAAATGTGAAGCATGTTAATGTCGTTTTTTTTTGTGGCTTTTGCATTTAACAGGTGTTGACTTGAAAGCTGCATTATACACAATTTATTACTTTTCATTGGAACACCGGTTGTTGTTCAAACAATTACAGAGCAACTCCAGTCATTGTGGGTGGTTATTTACAAACTTTGTTTGTTTGTTTGATTAGGATTTTTAACGTAGCTTTAACAATTTTTCAGTCATATCGCTACGATGTCTGCAGTGAGGCAGTTTATAGTGATGTCGAGCACTGAGACATCATGCCGCAGACATGTATGTAGCATGATGTCTCACCCAGTCACATTATCCTGACACCAGGCCGACCAGTCCTAACACCAACCTCTTAATGCTGGGTGTCAAGCGAGGCAGCTGTTAGTACCATATTTGTAAGTCTTTGGTATAACACGGCCGGGGATCGAACCGACGACCTCCGCTTCCGGGGAGGACGCTCTAACCACTAGGCCACCGTAGCGGTTGCTATTTACAAACACATTTCTTTTAATTCTTTCTTATAAGTTTATGTTGCTGTAGGGCACAGGTGGCATAATGAGTGCCATATAAGTAGCATCCATTTTTCAAGTTGATTACACTTTGTGCAAGACAATGATACATTAAATTTCCAACATTAATACAAGTATATGCCATTATCAGATAATTTTGTTTGTTGCTGGTCTTACTGCAATATCAACTCCCCTTTCACAACTAGGACTTTACATAACGTCTTTTTATTGTTTGTTTCCCACAGCCATCTGATTTATAGTGGAAAATAAATTAATTTTACTACAAATGACAACAACAGACTTAAATTATATCTTGAGGGTCATTGTTTTTATTAACTTACTTGCTGATTACAGACTTTATGACCTGAAATATCAAAGCACTCGTGTATAGTAGACAACAGAAAATCTAAACAAAAGGAAACAAATAATTCAAATTTTAATCATTTTAAATAAAAAATCTCATAAATTTTGTGACATAACTACACAAGTTTTAAGACCCTTTTTGGTCTACTTAAATGATAATTATACATTATACAGCTTCATTACTCAAATGTATGTTACCGGAGTAGTTGTAAAGACTTAGCTGGGTCTATATCTTCCCATATCCTATACGTACCCAAAATCCATCCAAAAGATCTCCTAAAACAGACATTTTACAACCTTGATGGTAATCATATTGATATTTTACAGTCAGCTGATCATTAACATCATAAGTCTGTTCAGCGGATGCATTAAGTTGAATGATAAAAATCCATATCTGGTGACAATAACAATCAGTACTGTTCATGTTTTACGAATAACATGTCCATATAAACGTACATTTGCTATGAATATTACAGTATGTGTTTTAGATTTTTAACATAGCTTTAAAACAATTTAAGTCATATCACTATGATGTCTGCAGTGGCAGCTTATAGTGATGTCTAGCACTGGTTTATCATTCCCCAGACATGCAGCATCATCTTCCAGCCAGGCACATTATCCTGACACCAGGCCGACCAGTCCTAACACTAACCTCTTGATACTGAGCACCAAGCAAGGCAGCTGTTATTACCCTTTTTTGAAGTCTTTGATATGACTCAGTTGTGGCTTGAATCCACGACCTTCCACATCCGAGGCGGATGCTCTAACCTCTAGGCCACCAGAACGGTCACCTGTATATTATATAATGTATGTACTGGTAAATCTTGTGATAATGATATGATTAGTTAATTCTGTCACTTTATTTTTTTCTGTGACACTAATAGGTCGAGCATAAAGTATGTATTCATTGAGTGGAGGTGGGATGTGTTAAAAAAATTCAAAAAGCAGTAGCCTGTATATGTGGCAGGGTTACTGCTAAGTATGTTTTGCAGCGATAAGGGTCAATATTCCTTGATAACTGTGATGTTTATGAAGACTAGTCAATTCAGAAACATAACTAGCAGATGAGTTTGATGCAAAGTGGCTGGGATAGACACATGGATTGCCTTTTAGACACGTATTGTCCTTTACTTTTATAAGCATGACATTCAGAAGCGTGTCTTAAATTAATTACTCATCCTAAGCCATCATGAAATGTCACATGATCGCACACACATAACAAAAATTGTCACCCGAGAAAAGAACTGTTATGGTTCATGATTTTGATGATATCACTTGTGATAACGGAGAAATCCTGCCAATCATTAAATAATCATATATGCAAATGAGTTTGGTACAAACGACGGTTTTCATTCTACATTGTGGTTTTAAAGAAAACAACCTAGTTCCTTTGGTCATTGAGACTTGTTCTGCTAGAAATATCGTATTGTCTTATCTTGCTGGTGGTATATATACTTTAACCATTACAAATAATTCATTTCATGTTTTATTTAAGCGCTGATAATTACATTTTATATTGTTTACTATTACAATATTTAACTACTAATTCAATTGACAACACCATTGTTTGCGTTATCAATTTTTGTGGATTGTCTCAATTTCTCAAATATTATTATTATTATTATTATTATTATTATTATTATTGTTTAAAATGTAACTTTGAATTCATTAAACGTTAAAAGTTTATATTTTAATAGATAAGTTTTGAAATTAAAATGGAATTTAAACCATACATTATATACGCCAGACTGTTACCGTTATCAGTTTTTGTGAATTGGTAATAGGATTGCATTGTTTTATTACTATTTAGTACTACTATTATATATAATGAAACTGTTAGTAAGAATTCATTTACTTTTAGTTTGGTCCTTGCAGTTACATTTCTTCCTACGATATCGCGGGTTTAATATCTTCAAAATTTAAGGTTGTTTTTTGCATAGCGCCACCTATCATGTACATATTTTATGTGCACTACATGACCATAAGATACTAGTTCTTCTTTGCCAGTGGATTTCTGGAAAATGAGTATGTGCGTGTGTGTGTGTTTAACGTAGCTGTAATAATTGTTCAGTCCTATCACTATGATGTCTGCAGTGGGGCAGTTTATAGTGATGTCTAGCACTGGGGCATCATGCTGCAGACATGTAGCATCATCTTCCCCCCCACCGCTCCGGTGGCCTAGTGTTTAGAGAGTCCATCTCGGATGCGGTAGGTTGTGGGTTCGATCCCCGGTCGAGTCATAACAAAGACTTACAGAAATGGTACTAACAGCTGCCTCGCATGGCGGTCAGCATTAAGAGGTTAGTGTTAGACATGTTTGCGGCAAGATGTTCCAGTGCAAGACATCACTATAAACTGTCACACTTTAGACATCATAGTGATAGGACTGAACAATTATTAAAGCTACGTTAAACACACACACATGCACATTTTATCAGTCCAAAGAATGTCCTATTCCAAGCACTTTCATACATTTAGATACTGTGTCATCCGAACTATCAGTTCTAGACTAGGAACTTGAGTACTCTTCTGAATCTCTTTACAGTCTTTGTCAGTTTGCTGTTTAACCCCAAAATACTTATCCAAATTTGCGAATGGTATTTTGTTTAAGTCTCAGCATGTATTGATTCCGAGGTCACATGCACTGCTTATTCTACTTTGCTCAGAAATTAAGACAATAATAAAATATAAATTTATTTTTTTGATGTACTTTTATAAATGACCACATTTACATCTCTGGTTCTTTCTGCCTCTGAATTCATTCACAGTAAATATCAATACATTATCCCACCCAGCCACCAGTTAGAGCCTTTGAACCTGCCACCCAGTTATTGCATTGTGTTCTTTTTTAATGTACTCTTATAATGGCAACCTGTATATCAATGGGTCTTTCAGCCACTAAATTATGTCAATGTAAAATCAACACAGCTAATGAATCAACACATTTACCCACTAAGCAGGTGGCTGAAGCATGACAGTCAAGTCTTTGATTGTAGCCGCCCACCTATTACATCCAAGATAAAACATTGGTGTCCAAATACGCGTGATTAAGCATTTCCGAGACCTCTCAAATAACATGTCCATATAAATTTACATTTACCATTATTATATAATGATTTATATAAGGCTTGTGATACTGACCTAATTCATTCTAAACTAATGGGTCATCCATAAAGTATGTATACATGGTGTGAGGGTGAAGTGTTTTGAAAAAGGATTAGCAGCAGGGTGACTGTTAATAAGCATTTTCTACAGCTGCAGTTATCAAAATCCCTTGATAACTGATATTTATTTAGAGATGTTGAGCCAGTCAAGTCAGAATCATAACCAGCAGATGAGTTAGATGCAAAGTGGCTCCTATGCCAAGTCAAGCAGAGCCAGTTACTACTTAAAGTTATGAAGTGTGATTACCTTGTAGTGTTCTTGCCCATGGTGCACATTGTGGAAGACATATTTATTCTTCATTTTCCAACCGGACCGGTTGGGATATCTCATGATCTGACATCTTATGCAATCCAGACCCTAATGCCTCATGAGAATTTTTCAAGCCATACCATTTACAGTTCAGCATGAAATGTCCCATGATTATACACAGCTTACAATAGTTGTCACTCAGGAAAAGAACTGTTAATGTTCATAATTTCAATGATGTCAAAGCTGGTGATAAAATTTGAAATCGGTCATTTTGTCATTCCAAGTGATGACAAGCCTGAAAATATTAAAGTAATCCAGTTCGATTGGTTGAAATCATAAATTTAGTCACTTTCTGATTTTTGACTATTACACTTTTTAACCTGATAAAATCTACTAAATATTAGTTGCTGTTTAACACTTTCTTATTTTCATTTGTAAAGTTTCATTACTTAGTATTAATTTAAGCCTCTGCTTATATTTAATGAATATCCTAATAACTTCATCATTCAAAATTCAATTGTCCCAGCTATTCTTGGAAAAGGGATGGTGACTCACCAATATGTTTACACAGTGTGTGTACAAAAATATATTCTGTGCAGTCTGTAAGGGGAAAGGTGGTAAAAAAATCACAGTTGTTTCATACATACTTTATGGAGAACCCCTAACATCATTATCACCATATTATAATCACCAAACTTACTGTTCTTAGGTTAAATTATTTTATCAAATAAGCATTATTGTTAAAATGTTTTTTCTTTAGACCATAGTGACTTTACTGTTCCTTTGCGCATAAAATATCATTTTAATTTATGATTATTTCTTTCTTTTTTTCAGCTGATAATTATATGGATCTTTACAGAAGGGCTTTGTCACCTTATAGTCAAACAGATGTTCACATGACATCTTCACTGTGTTGAAATATAGATGAGTCCTATGCTAAAGACAAGCTAACAAGAACAATTCAATTTGTCATTAAAAAAAATGGTACGTTTTCCTTACCTTAAGCTTTGTAGGGTCATTTTTTAATTGTCTGTTATTTATAAATATAAACTTAAAATCTTTGTCACAAGTGTTCAATTGCTCCATTTTACAATAAAGTAAATATTTTACCCTGTATCAGCCACAATTATTAATTTTTCCTACAAGCACTAAAGGCAACAAGTGCCATGTATCTGTATTAAAAGCAATAGTTCCATTAAGTCTTATATATTTCACTTTCAATTCATCATGTGTAAGTCATTTCACATTATTATTATTAAGTGCATTATTCAAATTTTCAATGTTTCTTTGTTCACATTGATGATTTCATATCATTTAATTTTCAGATTTACATGCTGGTTATGCAAATGAATTTGAATGTTCATGATCTGCTCTTTCATTTAGCAGCATACTTTACCTGGTGTGGTACACATATTGATACAACAGATTGTGAATCGATACAAAATTATACATCTTGCAAGTTATTTTAGACTTTATCAGTCATGAACCGCTCTGGTGGCCTATTGGTTAGAGAGTCCACCTCAGATGCTGGAGGTCATGGGTTCAATCCTGTGGCCAAGTCATACCAAAAACTTACAAAAATGGTACTAACAGCTGCTTCGCTTGGCGCTCATCATTAAGAGGTTAGTGTTAGGACTGGTCGGACTGGTGTCAAGTTAATGTGACTGGGTTGGACATCATGCTACATGTCTGTTGCATGATGCCCCAGTGCTAGACATCACTATAAACAATCACACTGCAGACATCATAGCAATATGAGGGATTTTTTTTTTATAAAATTCATTAAAAAATCTAAACCACACACAAACTCATTAGTTATGAATAATTATTATTAGTTTGCTTTGTTATTCTTTACATTATAATTCATCTTAAACAGTATTTACAGTCACAGGCACTTGTTTTTTTTTAGTAAGGATAGACTATTGAGAGGGTTATAACTCTACAGTGCTTTGTTTTACCGGTTTTCAAATATCAAATGAAAATAATATAGGAAACATGAAAAAAGAAAGATAAAATAAAAACTGTTTTTAAAAAGTTGGCAATGCCTGTTTTTATTTCTTATTCCACAATTCATCCATTGTCAAGAGATCATTCTGAAAGAAGTAACAAAACGACCAGCGTAATTTGCAGTATTTCTCTTTATGCTTGTTTTCCATAAGTATTTCAATATGGAATTCAAAAAAACTTTTATACCATTTTGTTTTTTTTACACGATATCTCTGCTTCTATTAAAATTGTATGGTTCAGTATGTAATTGATAACATCATGAAATGAACAGAAATTTTTGTTTTAAGGGCTGCATAAGGTTTCACATTCATACCCATTATCCATAATACTGATACATCAAATGAGCTTAAAACATGAAGCTCACAATTTTGTGAAGACAATACAGAACTGGATATATACTGTGTGTATGTGTATGTGTCACTGTCATCGACACCGTTATATTGGTATATTTACATAAACACTCTGTGAAAATATAAACAAACTTAATTCGAAAATCAATGAAAACAGTGAAATGTAAAGTCACGTTTAAAGTTAAAGAGTTCATGCGGGGGGAAATTATGAAACTTAATGCTGTCTGCATCAGTTTTTAAGTTTATAGTCAGTATATAAAAGCTGACTTTTTTCTTTTCCTTTTCATGTTAAAGTTGACTCCGATGTAAATAATATGATCTAATATGTTTCATAAACAATTTCATGTATTATGTGTATGTTGTTATTCCTTTTTGTTTTGACGAATAGTATACAAGATTTATAGACATATAATGCAATATATTATTTTTCTTTCATTTGTTCATTTGAACAGTAATGGCATTGGGCAAATCCAGAACGACTGCATCATCAAAGGCAAAGAGAAATCTACCCGACTAAAGGCTATTTTTTAGGGTATGTTAATCAGAAAGATGAATGTTCATTCTTACGTTAATTTTTGTGTTTCTTTATACTTACTACTGTACATTTTGCATGAGATAAGGTAAACCATGTTTTCTTATTTGCAAGTGTTTTTATATTTTGTTAATGTTGAATTCTTCAGTGTATCTTCTGAAGAATGTTCTTTTGTTTTGCATATATTGGCCTGTTTTATGTGAATTACTATCATTAGGTTTTGTTAAGCCCTTTGTGTTGTTGCAGTTACTATTGTCATAATGTGCATCCACTTTGGGTCCGACTAGGATACCGTATACATTCATTATTTTCACCCTTATCTATGTAGAAATCAACAAATCATTACAAACTTTTTTAAATACTTATCATAATCTATTCATTCTTGCCACCTGCTGCTTGTCAGAGGAAAATGGTGGACAAAAGCAACGGCATATAGGTGTGTATAACTTAAACTCGCTGATTGGTTAATTTGATAGACATTATTGATAAGTGGTGATAGATCAATTTATTTTAACAGGTACATTTTAAATTGCAAACTATTAAGCGTGCATTTTAATTATTGTTTTTTCACAAATGACTTATCTTGCTGCTATTAATTATATTACAATATTTCTTAAAGTATATAAACTCTTCGTTATATTTGTTCCACTTTCTGTAATGCAAAAAAAATATGAATCAAAGAATTGTAAACAACTATGAATATATTGGACGATGAATAGTTGCACACTAAATAATTTATATCAACAGAATCTAAACTGCTTACCGCTTTCTTCACATTTGTCATTTTTTTAAAGATTTATTGTGAGAGCATTTATTCAGTAGCACGCTTTGATAAAAATGATGAAAGTGATGTCATGGCCATTCATTACCTGCACTGATGTTACTATTTGTGCCACAATGAAGCATCATTCTTCAATTTTATTTATTATAGTACTTGTTCCCACGATAGTTCTTAATTTTAAATTTGCCAGTGTCTAGTGGGGAAAAAAGCTGGTACATAATTTCTTGTCTTGCTCACTAATGTTAGTTTCAGTACCATTAATAAGTTGACAATAGTTGGAATTACAATGGTTATTGAATTTTTGGTAGTTGATTTTTTAATTCCTATGTGTTATTTTTTTTTAATAACAGTTTATTTGATTTCACAGGTAACATACTAAGTTTAGGCTTGCACCAGCTTCTTTGGTGCCGTCCACTTAGTATGTTTACAAAAGTCTGGCAAAGCTTCACCCCTACACCCCTCCCTGTACACATGCATACTTTGTTACACACACCCCAACCTGTGTACGTATGCTTGACCACCCAATTATGTATAACGGCCTATATTTAATTCACGTATGAACAATCAAGGCTTAATAGTATTTGGTTTTTTAAATAAAACAGATAGTCCACCGCCACTGAATGTCTGTCTGCATCCAAGAAATAACTGTGTAACTTTAAAAAGTTTATCTCATGTCTGCTAAAATTCAAATGCCAACTGAACCCAGTCGAATAGGTTATGCGTACGTGCGTTATCATTAAAATACTCTATATGTAAGTGTATGCATTACGGTTAACCCCAGCTCCCCTCCATACGTATGTACTAAATGGACAGCCCCTTTCCAGATCTCCAATTTTTTTAACTACCAAAACTTACTTTCACATTTCAGTCATGAATTTTGCCAATATTAGCAGATTCCTGTTACCTCTTATTTGAGCATAAGCCATTAAAACCCCAACATCCTCTGTCCGGGCACTCTGTTGAAGCACTTTCCAAGGTTCTCCTAATGTGATTTCAACTGCATGTACCAGCTATCACGGTTTCATTATGCTATTGGCTCCAGAATTTAAAAAAATTTTAAGTTCATCAGCACTTTACCATAATGAAGATGTCTTATGTTTTCAGAAACTTGTATGGGATGATCTTGGTTATACTGGAAATAAAAGTGTTCAATCTGCTAACACATTTTTCTTATCTCATACAAGTTAAATAAATTTTCATCGGTTATTTTAATTATTGATACACTTCTAAGATATCATCCATAAAGAAGTTATACCGGGATTTTCTGGGTGAAGGGTCATGCAAATTTGTGCATAATAATAAATTTATGACAATTTAGAAAATGTGACCTATGAAGGACGGATTTAATATGTACCTACAGTGTAAAGAACATTAAAGTAAAGTGACAATGAGACAGATAATCTTTAAATGTCAGTGATGTGTTTGAAATCTATCATTATGCTTTATTATTACTATAATCGGTGACATTTTTGTAGGACATTGATAATGAACATTTTGTGGGTACATGTACATAATTTTTAGTCCTGTTAAAACTATAAATTTATTTATACTACATACACATACATGCCAATCATTACGCCTTTTTTCACTAAATTACGCCTTACACCTAAACGTATATGGATTACGCTTTTTCGGTATATCCACCTTCCAAAACCAATCAATTTTTTGTTTTCTCGCTTTTATTAACATCCCATTAATCTCACATACCATATTTTAGAAAAGTTGGCTTCTACATAACTTGTCCATGCTGTTTCGTAACAGTATTATGTTCTATTTATAGCAACTATCCTATTAACCAGAAACATGCTCTACTTTCAAACTTTTGACCTCGTATTCTATACATAGCAGCTTCATGGCTTAGTTTACGAGACAATAGACTGGTTTTCTAATTTTTAAACTTTGCTCACAGATTCTTTTTTTCTAATTTATATTTAGTACAAAACCAGTCTATAGGTATTTGGTGCTAAAGTGTGATTTTTTTTTAGCCGATGCGTGTATGAGAGCAAAAATAACTCCTTTTAGATAATTTCACAGATGGATTAGAAAAAGACCAAAAGTAAACGAAACAACAAATAACAGAATCCTACAAAGATGAGGACACAAAGGCAGCATCACGTGACATCTATTGCAGGCCATGTGGAAATAATTTTACTATTTGGCGCTAAAAGTCTTCAGATGTATTCTAGTCAATGTTTGTGTTAGAGCACATATATTTTTTCTAAAAAAATTCACAGCTGGATCAGAAAAAGACAAAAAAAAAACAAAATCCTTCAAAGATGAATATATGAATGTCTCGTCTTACGAACTCTAATACTAAAGGATCTTCTTATCTGCAGCAGAACTAAAGTGCGGACATGAATGTTATAAACACAGAGGTGTTATTTACCAAGTTCTTAATAGAAAGATAATGATGATTTTTCTATTGGTGCAGAAGCCAGAGAATTCATAGAACACAATTCTACTGTAGCTGTGAACGAGTTTTATGATAATTTTTTGAGATTATTATGATATAGCCTGTGATTACATGTTCCAGAAATTCCCCTATGGAGATGAAGTGCTTTTAAAGCTTCGGTTGCTGATGTAAATGAGAGACAGTCAAAAAGCTTCGAAAGTGTTAGATTCTTTTTCAAGACATATCACTTTCTAATACCCTCATCTGCCTTGGATCATCTGGAAGGAGAATTCCTGAAATATAAAGTTTAGATTCTACCTGACAATATAATTAATGCAGAGAGTTGATGTGCAGTGGCACCTTATTTCCCAGTTAAAAGGCACAATCACTTGAAGATATAAATCCTCTTCTTTGTCAGGCTATGAAATGAATATTGGTTCTTTAGCATTCTAATTCTTACAGTGAGATATTGTTCAGTATTGTTAACAAGCATAAAAGTGAATAAACTCAGTAACCCATTACTTTATGCTCTACTGGTGTGCAAAACATTAATGGTCTCAGCTGGTACAGTGTTTTAAAATGCAACTTGAAAATCTGTTGCTTTCTAAAACTAAAAGTGCTACATATGAAAACTTGAAGCAGTAAAGGATGTCAAAAGACTAGAGGGGCAAATAAATCATTGGTTATTGAAATTGTAGCATGTTATATGTGGATTACTCTTTTTCTGCTTCTATTTCTCTTTTTGTCTACTTGGATTACACTTTTTCCTCGTCAGAGGTTGGTATGTATTCATACATCCTAAAACATGGATTTAAAAGTATTATTATAAAATAATTTGATATACCAGCAAGTCTTGTTTCCTTTTCATGAAAAATTTGTACATCTTGAAGTATATCATTGATACAGCCTACATAATATACATATTTTCTATATATATATATAGTTTTTATTTTTCTGCCTTAGTTACAGGAACCTATAAGGAACACAGTAAAATATATAAGTATCATAAATATGAAACCCCTTAATTCCTTACTTACAGTAAGTTTTTATCTTTCAGATCCAGTGATGAATGTCAGTCTTATGATGGAGAAGAACTGTGTTATTCTCCACGGAAAGCCATTTACAGTAGCTACTACATACAGCAGATTTACACAGAGAATGTGACCTCTACTAAGTCTTGGAGCACAAGCTTAATTCCTCAGTCCTGAACAGCATTAACTTTTTACGGCTCACTAATTATTAGTACTAGACATATCTGTATTAGCTAATTCATTGTACATTAATATTAAAAATATTGCATTTCTGATCACACTTGCTGATGCTTCCGTGCTTTTCCTATTAATAAAGCAAAACAGTGTGATCCTGCTGTAACAATGTAGTTTGGCTCCATAGAACCCAGTTGTGTTATAAATCAAACCCTGTTTTAACCAACCAATTTAGTTACCTAAAATATGGTGGGCTGGAGGGGTTATACAAACGTTTGCAAAAAGGGGCACTTTTGATTATATGTAGACTATATGGCTTCAAAAGTCTGGACATTTAGTTTGCGTTTTGTGCCAATGTTTTTAGCTATTGTAAGCATAAGTTTTCAAGAAGAAAAAAAAGGAAATAGCATTTGTTTTTGTCAGTTGTAGCAGTTTCTTATGTTTCATACGTTCAAAAGTTTGTTGACTGTAGCAAATCTCGTTATCATAGATAGACCAACAATTGGATCTCTCTCTTCGTGGGTTGTTTCCCGTTATATTTCTGTTGGCGAAGTAATGCTGCCTTTCATCATACATTTTTTCTTTAAGAAGGCCATCATAAAATTAATACACAGGTGTTCCGTTCTGTTGTCAGTGGTTACTACAGAAAATACGAGTGTTCTTTAATTTTACAATCCACTTACAGAGTTCAGTGAAAATAAAAATATTAATTACTAGCGAGCGGCCAATAAACCAACACTGTTTCTTCCAAAACATCCATTATGAGCTAGTTCCTTGTGAGGATGATATCCACTACCAAAAATGATTTAAGAAAAAAAAAGTAATGAGATCTCCCGGAACATACAGTACTCAGGCCAGATATCAAGATAATGTATATTTCATTTCAGAAGCCATTTCATATCCAAATTTGTCTTACATCAAAGCAAGCTATAGCAGGGTCACACTGTTTATTTGATATGGCAACATCTGTACAAGACATTGTGGAAATGTTCAACAATTTCTTCATAAATATCTCCAATAACTATATTCAGAACCCGAATATCATAAAAAAATTGAACTTGATGCTCTTCTGTTATTCATAGTAGCTAAAATTTCTGGTGATAATTAATTTTCAGTAGCCAATGTTAGTGAAGCTGATGTTCTGATATTGTAATTAAGCTAAATATTTATAAATCCTCTGGATTGGATGGTATTGGTCCACGAATTCTTAAAATGGCTGCACAAGTAATAACAAAGCCACTAATGCATATCATAAATTTAATTATAATGATTGGTAATTTTCCAGAAACACTGAAATGTGCAAAGGTTACACATGTTTAAGAAATGAGAAAATAAGGATCCAGGAAATTACTGACCAATATAAATTCTATCAGTATTGTAAAAACTATTTTAAAAAAAATTTAGCCACTCAGGTCTATACATTTTTTTGAAACATACTCTCTATTTCATAAAATGCAATCAGGATTTAGAAAATACCAATCGTGCCAAACAGAACTTAACCCAATTAATTGATCTTTGGCTGAAGGAAATGGATAAAAATGGATAATGGACATATGGCTGGGATTGTTTTCCTTGATTTCAAGAAAGCCTTTGATCTTATTGATCATGAAATTTTGATGCAAAAAATTGAACTGTTACAGGTTCAACAATCCTTCTTTAAACTGGCTTAGATCATACCTAAAGCAAAGGTCTCAACTAGTAAGCATTGTCAATATTAGCTCTCAAACTCACATTAGGCATTCAAGGGGGCCCTCAAGGATCAGTTTTGGGCACTCTTCTCTTCCTTATCTATATCAATGATCTACCATTAAATAATGAACCACAATTACAGATTTGTTTGCAGATGATGCAACCTTGTATATGTCTAGTTATGATAATGAAGTTAACCAAACAAGATTAAACTCGGGCCTTATTTGACACCATAACTAGCCACAACAAAATAGGATGGTAGTTAATGAAGATAAAACAAACTGTGTGATTTTGGGGACATCACTTAAGCTACACATGTAAGGGAACTCAAATCTATCTCTTGCAAGAAATAATCAGCCATTAGAAAATGTCAAACATGAAATGCTTGTAGTGTGTCCGTAGATAATAATTTATAATAGAATGACCATATTGATACGTTTTGTAAAACACTGTCATCCAAAATTGCCCTTTTTGGCAGAATCAAGAAATGTTTACCTACGGAAACTCGCAATTTATACTACAAGTCATATATTCTTCCAAAAATTGATTATTGTTATAATGTATGGGAAAATTGTGCTAAATCTGAGCTTGACATGATTTATAAACTTCAGAAACGAGCAGCACAAGTAATTTTAGATGCATCTGTTGATCATCCTTCAAAAGCATTATTTGCATAACTAAAATGTTTCACAATATATGACAGGATAGATTTTCACAAGGCAGTTCTTTTATATAAATGTCTACATGGAACTGCATCAGAGTATCTTCAGGATTTATTCAGGCCATTTTCAACACAATACCAATATTCTGGTTCAGTTATGTGGAATAAGCTTCCACTACATGTAAAATCTGCTGAAAATATTAGACTATTTAAGAAAAGATATGAGCATGTATGTGCTTCTAATAGCTAATCGAATTTAGTATTTTAATACTAAACATCTTAAAATGAACAGCAATTATTGCTATCTTCATATAATGTGCATTGTGATGCTCTCCATAAGAGGGCCTCAAGCAACATTAGTCTTTGACTAATGAGTCACCCTCTAAAAATAAAGCATTATTATTATTATTATTATTATAGATGTTATTGTCGGTGATAGATAATTTTATAAAAACAAGGAGCTAAGTTATCTGGGCAACTAAAAAAAAGTTAATTTAATAATAAGTAAAAAAAAAATAAAATCTGTGATTTACAAAACAAAAATCGCATTTTCTCCTATCTGCATAAAAGTAAAATAATCATTTTCACATAATTAACTAAGTGCTTATTTTCAACAGATTAATATCCCTAAAATTATGGACAATTCAGCAGTTCATAATTAATAATAATTATTCAGATAGTTACTGGGTTCATTAGCCGAGTAAAAATGTTGGACTTATTAGAAACAATTTTAGTTGTATAATTTAGAAATATAAAAGCTCTCGTTGAAATATTTTTGCATTAAATATAGGTTTGAAATATTATTATGGTAATATCATATCTCTATTTTATGCAACTGTAAATTTTCTTCTTCTCTTTGGTTGCTTTTCTGCGTTAATAAGTTTTTCAAAGATGTGGTCCTAGACCAGAAATTTTATAAGTCACATAATTAAAACAAGTTTTCTTTGTTACTGGTGCTCTATTATATTTTTCAGTTAAAAGAGACATAGAGGATATTTGCTTGAAACGAGTGAATAACGGATATATTTCATCTAGAGTTTTTTATCCCAGAGATGAAATGTATCCGTTATTCACTCATTTCAAGCAAATATTCTTTTTATTTTATGCTCACATAAATTTATATAGAAAATAAAAGGGAGTTAAGTATGTTCTGACCCAAAAATGTAGTTCCTGTAGTGAAAAAATATTGTTATTTTTTCACTTGTTATTTTTTTACTGCAGTGAAATATCAATATTATTTTAACTAGAAAATCAAGTAATTCACTGCTGAGCATAAAATAAATAGAGGATATTTGCTTGAAACGAGTGAATAATGGATATATTTCATCGAGTGGATGAAAAACTCAGTATTTTCACGAGTGGCGAAGCCACGAGTGAAAATACTCGAGTTTTTTATCCAAGAGATGAAATGTATCCGTTATTCACTCGTTTCAAGCAAATATTCTTTTTATTTTATGCTCACATACGTTGGCTACCTCAAATCTGCTCTTTCACTCGTTTATTCACTCGTTTCAAGCAAATATTCTGACCCAAAAAAGTAGTTCCTGTAGTGAAAAAATATTGTTATTTTTTCACTGTTATTTTTTCACTGCAGTGACATATCAATATTATTTTAACTAGAAAATCAGGTAATTCACTGCTGAGCATAAAATAAAAAGTATTATTATCTTTGTTGTGCCGAATATACTTCTCATATAAATTGGGTTTAATTTGATATTAATCCCTTTAGAGAGAGAGAGAGAGAGATGTTTCTTGTGTGTGCAGTGATATATGTCATAATTGCTATAAGTGAAATGATCTATTTTCCTTTTATTCAGACATCCTATTCTATACATTAAATATTACTTCGAAGGAAAATAAGGAGAGAATTATCATTGTCTAAATAAAGTTGTATTGCTCGTGTACAAGGGTACCTGTTGACACATTGATGTAATAGTACATTATTTTTGTTACTTTCTGCAACTTAACTTGGCAAATAACAGTTTAGTATATTCCTTGATAAAAAATTATGTCCATGGAGATTAAAACTAATGGGCTATGTTCCTTGTGAGTATATATGTTTTTCACATATCAACAGTATTTCTCATAAAATCAATTTATCGACTTTTGCTCTCTATACAATAATGCAGTGAAAGTTATATTAATAGGGTGCTTGCAAATGAATGTTTGATGAATCAAACTTGACCAAAAATTTGACTCAATCAGGCAGAAACTGGAATTTAATTTTTACCAATGAAATTCCCTTCTACAACTTTTTTCAAAGCCACCTATGACAGGCTGTATATCTTTCAGGTTGACAACAGTGATTTATATGAATTCAGAGTTGTACTGTGTTCATAAATTGCTACCATTTCATTCATGCTTTATTAATGTTTTAACTATTATGTATCCTATTTAAAGTAGGTAAGAGGCTGTTCATGAAACATGTACTCACAGATAATATGAGACTCTCGCCATGACCACTTTTCTGCGTAAGGCTTGCCAGACCATATTTGGATATTTTACGCTATGTTATTATCAGTCAAGGGGGGCCCTTAGTGGGCAAGTGGTCTAAGTGCTCAGCATTCTTGATCACTGCCATCTCGCCTATGTCTGTGTAGCTAATCGTGGGATGGTGGTTCTTCCCTGGATTTTCCAGGGTTCTTCCGCCAACAGTTTTACTAGCTGCCATGTATAACCTATTTTGTGCTTTAAAATGGCGTTAAACCCTAGAACAACAGCAACAAACTTATCAAGTGACTCAAACCACGCCTAATTTTTACTACGATTTGTTTACGTTTCCAAATAAGGCCACATTGTCCTTATATGGCAAACAAACAAATGAGGCTGAGAACGGAAGAAATGTTTTTTTTTTAACTAATGACAGACAATCTAAACAAAAATAACTGATAAAAAAGTTAAATGAGATTTTGCACCTATTTCCACCATTTTTTCTCTTGATACATCAGGTATTAAATAAGAGAACTACTCAATGTATTGGATTATATATAAGGAATATGTTCAAATTGTTGACATTAGGCTAAAAGGACACGAGTTGTGAATCACACCCAGCTTGCTCCATTGACACGTATATGCTCATGTTAGTAACCTGTCCACTTGGTAAGAGTAAGGTTACTAATATTAGTATTACATTTATATTGTGATTTATAAACACCATTAATTGCAATAAAACCATAACACAATTTATGGACTAAGAGATTGCATTTTTGCTGCTAGCGCTTTGCATTATGATTAAGGCTTTTTTTTCACATGTTAACAGGTCTTGTAATAATTATTAAAAGGAGAGAAATGAAACATATGTAATATTTATGTCCATCTTAGTTATATTTTAACTCTTTTTCATTGTTAAATTCCATAATCTGTTTGTATTTAGATATTGTTATTGTTACTGTTTTTCTGTATAAAAAAATATTGAATAAAACATTTATCTTCATCAAATATTTCTTTAGTACTTGAATATACAGAGGCCAATGTCAATATAATGCGACTTGGTGGGATATCATGTTACATGTCTGCATCACAATTTCCCAGACACACATAAAAACAGCCTCTGGTGGTAGAATTGTTTAAGACATTGTCATATGCACCATGGGTTTCATAAATCTCATTAATAATGCCACTACATAAAGCCCATGAGTGTGTTTGATAAATGGTATTAACAATATAAAGCTTAGGTTGACTTAAATAAGTCATATATCAGCAGAGGATGATATGTATCATTATGTTAAGGCACACACATTTATATAAAAATGCAAGCCCTTGGTTAATCTAGTTGCAAAAAATGAGCAAACATTTTGTTTCCTCCCTCCTGCTATTTGATACAGAATTTACTGTATGCATGTTTAAAGTTCTCTTTGTCATCTCAGAAATTACATCATCATTAGTAAGCAAACAAAAGTTTTCATGCATTATTAAATCCACTAGATGTTCTGCTGGATCACAAAGTTCATACTTCACTCCATAATTCATTACCCTCGGCAGAAACCTAAGTAACTCTGTCATTATATTCAAATGCTATGGTCGACCTGATGAATGACCTCCTGAAGAGCCAAACTTGCCATAAGATCGACACCTTCTCGAACTATGATGACTTTTGCGAGAGATGAGGATGGTCAAAAAGCAGCTGAACTTGCAGAATGACGCTGGGCCAATTCAAATTTAAAAAAAAATATACATTATATCTCAAGCCCATTGTAGACCAGACAGAGTTAAACTGAGTAGTAATATGAATAGCAGCAGCCTGTACAACTATCAACGGTACCGAAGAAACGGCAATCTAGGTAACAACAACCGAGCATCGTTTAAAAAGAGTAAACGCGTCTTCATATGGCCATAGGGTGGCAGGTAACCACCCTAAAGTCCGTAATAGGGGCCATCCATTTAGTAAGTACGCATGGAGGGGGAGGATGTTTAACCAAATTGCATAAGCTTGCGTGTCGGGGGGCTAGGGAGTCTACAGATAACGTACGTACGCCTAGGAAACGGTGTGTGTGGTGAAACCTCAATAATGATTTGTTTAATATGTAACCTGTCTTTGGTATGCCTGGGAGCGAACCCACGACCTCCCGCATCCGAGGCTGACGCTCTAACCACAAAGCCACCGAAACGGTCTCGATGCATAAATGTGGTGGTGATGGTGTTCTGGGAGAGAATCGCGTGTTATAATCCGCGGGTGATGACCTACGTGTTCAGTCACAACATTGCCACTACGGAAGTAAAAGCAACCCGCATTTGTTTGGTTTTCATTTGGTTTTGGTTTATTTTAAACAAAAAGCTGAATTCCAGGTTGTTATTGCTTCCTTCGAGGATGAGGTTGGTCGCCGGTTCGAACCCACGCCAAGCCATACCAAAGATTAATAAAACTGGTACACACAGTTGCCTCGCTAGTTGCTCAGCGTTAAGAGTTTAGTGGTAGAACCTGTCGGCCTGGTGTCAGGATAATGTGACTGGGTGGGACATCATGCTACATGTCTCCGGTATGATGCCCCCAATGCTTAAACATTGTTAAAGCTACGTTAAAAATCCAGTTCACACACGCCAAAAAGGAGTATATTTATTCCGCAATGTTATACGATTCGCTCACTATAAATGAACGATGGGCCTTCATGTGGGAATTTTAGAAGTGACTGACCAAAATTGAAATTTCTGAATTTATAACAAGGTCTATATGTGCCTATGTCTAACAATATCGGGTGGGCTTAAGTAGCCGGAAATTTTATTTGCAATAAATTTATAATTTATTAATCTCTGCGCATGTTTTCGGGTATATACTGTGATGCCTGCATACAAGTTAGTTCTGTTATTTCCATCACAATGAATCGCAGGAGGCTGAATGTTGTGGGTACCAAGAACTTTATCATTACAAATTATGTTTTTGTTATGTTTGGTTTACCATTTAAAAACTTCATTACCGTGAATTTTCTAGTAAATTCTTTACCTGTTACTGAAATTGATTTTCTATGTAGAAGTTTAGTTGGCTTGAACTTCAAACCCATGTTTAGGAATGCATGTTCTGTTTATGTCTATCTTGGAGAGCTTATGTTCATATTCGCTCTCCCTACCTGTCCTATTAGGGTTTTGTTGGCATTTTCCCGGCCAACAAAAATCCCCATATTTATCACTATAGTTTTCCAACCAACGGAATGTTGGTCTGAAATGACATGCGATTTGATTGCTGTTTTCACTACAGTATTTGTATCTTAAGAGCCCTATAGCTTTGTTAATGACAAAAAATCAAACGGTTTAGGAGTAAAATGCAGTTGTGTACTTTATGGTTAGGTTTAGAGTTAGGATTAGGGTTAGGGGACCCTAATAAGCTCTGGCCTAGGGAGAATTACTTTCGCTCTTTAACTTACTTCTGACAATGAAGTCACTTACATTTTAATTTCTGCAATAAGCGGTAATGAATTTATGAGAAAACATGGCTGGGAATATCTGCTGAAGGTTAGGGTTTAGGGTTAGGGTTAGGTTTAGAGTTAGGATTAGGGTTAGGGGACCCTAATAAGCTCTGGCCTAGGGAGAATTACTTTCGCTCTTTAACTTAGGGTTAGGGTTAGAGTTAGGATTAGGGTTAGGGGACCCTAATAAGCTCTGGCCTAGGGAGAATTACTTTCGCTCTTCAACTTACTTCTGACAATGAAGTCACTTACATTTTTATTTCTGCAATAAGCGGTAATGAATTTATGAGAAAATATGGCTGGGAATATCTGCTGAATTTCGATATACCCTTGTTTAATTAGTTTGGCAACTTGTGTTGCTTTTGTGTTATATGTAATGACAAACGGGATTAGTTTTTCAAACTCTTCATGTAAATTTAGGCCCCCGGGCATTAATGATTTAAGTTTTTGTATCCAATACTGTTCTCTTTTCGTTAGTTTGTCTTTATCCGCTACATATTCAATTGGTGTGATACAACAATCGTTAATCGAATGGTCTGAGGTATTAAAATGGTTAGGAACGGTTTTATTTGCCTTTTGTCTGATATCAAATCTGTGTCTAGTGAATCTATCTCTTAATGTATAACTGGTCTGTCCCACATATTGTATGCCACATTTCTTACATGTGATGAGGTATATGACGTTTTTAGAATCGCATGAAAGATTTTGCTTAATATAAAAAGTTTGATTAGTCTGCTAACTTTTGAAAATGTGTGTTTCCTTTAGAAATGGGCAAGTGCTGCAACGACTGCTATTACATGGTTTTGCTTTAGCTACTCCGTGTAGTTTGGTATCCAAATTTTCTATTGCATTGTTCTTAATTTGTCTGAGAAAGCGCTTGGAATACCCTCGTGTTCTTAAAACTCTAAACAGTGTGTTTGTAGCCCTCTGAAAATCTACCTTCCTAGAACAAATTCTGTCAAATCTAATAATTTGTGATTTTAGGATCCCCTTAAAGGTGTGCTTAGGGTGAAAAGAAGATTTATGAAGTAACTAATGTGTGTCCGTGGACTTAAAGAATACCTTTGTATCTAAAATACCGGTATTTCCAAACATGGGTCCTTTAAAAACGGTTGTATCCAGAAAATCGACAGAAGTGTCGCTGACGATAGCTTTAAGTTTTGCGGAAGGATGGAAATTATTTAAAGTTTGGATAAATTGATCAAACTCGTCCTTGGAATAAGTCAAAATCAGAAAAATATCATCCAGAAACCTTAAATATACTACGGGAAGAAGTTGACAACTATTGAATGCGGCTTTTTCCCACTCTGCCATAAAAATATTTGCATAACTTGGGGCGAATTTCTTTCCCATAGCTGTTCCTGAAATTTGTTGAAACCAATTGCCATTAAATTCAAAATCATTGTTTTCTAAACACAGTTTCAATAGTTCCAAAATTTATAAATCTGGTCTACTTGGGTTTGGATTCGCCTTGAAATTGTTAAACACCGCCTTCAAGCCATCCTTAATATTAATATTTGTGTACATACTTTCAACATCCAAAGTGGCAAGAAAACTGTTTGAAGGTATTTTGATATCTCTAATTTTTTCTAAACATATTACTGTTATCTGTGAATTAACACACACACACACACACACATATATAAGAGAGAGAGAGAGAGAGAGAGAGAGAGAGAGAGAGAGAGAGAGAGAGAGAGAGAGAGAGTTGTTGTTGTTTTCATTGTTATCGGGTTTAACGCCATTTTTCAGCACAATATAGGCTATACATGGCGGCCAGTATTAATGGTGGAGTAAAAAGCCGGGATATCCCCGTAAAGATCCAGGACACAGCACACTGTCTCTCAGAATACAATGAGAGAGAGAGAGAGAGAGAGAGAGAGAGCAAATGACAGCGAACAAAAGAGCGAGTAAGAGAGAAAAAAAATTGAAATGTTATTTTGGAAAAAAAATTTATTTGTGACAACTGATGATATAAAACATAAACATCAGTTGGTCATTATCCTAAGGGGTAATAGCGCCAGTCAATTTCAGCAGGAGATATCACATCATAATGAAGAAAAATTAAGACCCGTGTATTGAATGGAATGAAATATATAAAAGTATTGGGTCAACAAAAGAATTAATTAAAATATACCGTTATGAAAAGATGGGAAATAAAGCTAATACCGTGCCGTCTACCCGCAGTTTAAGGAGCTGAGCAGTGAAAACCACTAACATGTTATTAACATGTCGTTCTGTCCGGCAGGTGTTAATTTGCAGGCACTCTAGCATTAGAATTGGAGTGAGGAAAAAAAAAAAAATTAAAAAGTAGTACATTAAAGATCGGACAATAAATTTTATTAATCTTGTTCATAAAACTGTATTTGAAAAAATATTGTGTTGTAACTATTACATATATAAAAACCATACTAATAATAATATTCAAAAGTCAAAACTGAGACCATTATTCTATTCTTGAATAAAAAGTTGTTTAATATTGAAGGAATGAAGAATATTCGCATTATAGATCATGACTATCAAAATATGGGAAGATTTATTTAAAGTAAGACAAAGATCTGACAGTAACCTTAACATTAGTGTATACAAAGAAAGTAAAATAATTGAAAACAGCAGGAGGAAAATATTTAAAACATTATTTACATATAAGTTCGTATCAAATTCATAGAAGCAAAATTAAGACCTATGTATTACATGTAACATAATTTATTAAAAAATAGAATTGTGTTAATGGAAGAATTGCTAACTATATACCATTATGAATACATGAGAAGTAAATCTAATACTATGCCGTCTACCAGCAGTTTAAGGAGCTGAGCAGTGAAAACCACTAACATGTTATTAACATGTCGTTCTGTCCGGCAGGTGTTAATTTGCAGGCACTCTAGCATTAGAATTGGAGTGAGAAAAAAAAAAAAGAAAAAAAAAATTAAAAAGTAGTACATTAAAGATCGGACAATAAATATTAATCTTGTTCATAAAACTGTATTTGAAAATATAATGTGTTGTAACTATTACATATATCAAAACCATACTAATAATAATATTCAAAAGTCAAAACTTGGACCATTATTCTGCTCTTGAATATTAACATAAAAAGTTGTTTAATATTGAAGGAATGAAGAATATTCGCAGTATAGATCATGACTATCAAAATATGTGAAGATTTATTTAAAGTAAGACAAAGATCTGACAGTAACCTTAACATTAGTGTATACAAAGAAAGTAAAATAATTGAAAACAGCAGGAGGAAAATATTTAAAACATTATTTACATATAAGTTCGTATCAAATTCATAGAAGCAAAATTAAGACCTATGTATTACATGTAACATAATTTATCAAAAAATAGTATCGTGTTAATGGAAGAATTGCTAACTATATACCATTATGAAAACATGAGAAGTAAATCTAATACTGTGCCGTCTACCAGCAGTTTAAGGAGCTGAGCAGTGAAAACCACTAACATGATATTAACATTGTTCTGCCCGGCAGGAGTTGATTTGCAGGCACTCTAGCATTAGCATTAGAGTACACAGAAAAACAAAATACAAACAAAGTACATCAAAGATCGGACGATAGTTATGGCTCTCTGGCAAGTGGTATGTTGATAAATATACATTTTCTTTTTGACCGCTGACCTTCAGGAAAATACCTGAAGACAAGAAACTGCTTGTAATTAGACCACTCTGGGCCCCTGTATTAAATGTAATGTAATTTATAAAAAAGGTATGGGGTTAATGGAAGAATTGCTAAATATATAATATTATGAAAACATTAGAAATAAAGCTAATAATGTGTCGTGTCTTCTACCTTCAGTTTAAGTCGCTGAGCAGTGCAAACCACTAATATGTTATTAACATGTAATTCTATCCAGCAGTAGTTAACTTGCAAATGTAATATATGTATATAAAAGTATGAGGGCAATGAAAAAATTAATGAATCTAAATCATTATGAACGGACGGAGAAAAGGCAAATACTGTGCCATTTACCTGCAGTTTAAGAGCTGAGCAGTGAAAAATACTAAAATGTTAGTAGTATCTGAATAAGAAAGGCTAGCAAAATTTATGAAATATAGAAAACGATCTCCGGCTCTCTATGAATTTTTCTGTTGACTGATACACACAACATTTGTGCGAGTTAACATTTTTGAAATTAACCACAAAATAAAAGTGTATAATTTTTAATACAGTAGTAACATGAACAATAATTATTTAAAGTATGACTGGAGAAACATAAGGAATGTAAAATTATTTTATCTGAGTTTGTTAGTTACAATCCAAACGTTTAAAGTGTAACAGACCAAAAGATATTAGTGATAGTGGTCGGGTAATGATGAAGTGAATCGCTAATGTTGATTGATAAATGTAGAATTTTTTGTTTAATGGAGCAAATAAAAATGTCTAAGTGGGTGTTAATATATGGATACATTTGTCAAGTACATTTGATTAAAGATATAGCAGCAATAGTGAATAGTACTAAAGCTTGTATTTATAGTATTATGTATGAGTATAATAACAAATGATTATAAATTAAATACAAAGAGATGAAAAACTGCAGGCATGAAGGACAAATCTTTAAAAGAACAAATGTGAAAACCCTAAGAAGCTGAAACAGTGGGCAAAGACTGGAGATATTAAAAAGATCTAGGCTTTGGAAATTGTGATCAGGTAAAGGATGTTGAAAAGTTGGAATGGCGGCATAGGAAAAAAATGAAGCCATATTTTGTGAGGCTAGAACATGTAAATGAGAAATATTGAAAGAATAAAGGTATGCTGCTACTGGAAAAGATGGTAACGATATTTAATAAAGCAAAAAGTTGTGATTCTTGTTTTCATGTACAATAAACCCTTACATTTAATAATCTGAAAAAAAATTGAGCTTGGACAATCTAGAATGTGTTTACTATAATACTTCTTAATAACGTACAGAAGAAACTGTAATAAGTTTATTTCAATGTTGTTATGAAAATAACTTTTAAAAACTTAGAAATATAAACAAAAGTACCTATTTGGAATCTTCGGATGCTTTTTCAACTTACAACTTAATCTGACATCTTATCATGTGTAACAATAATATCAAATGTCATTTTTTTAATAGAAAAAAGTATCTTTACATTACTTTATGAAATTTGTCTCTGTTTATGATCATTTTATATATTGTAAATATGTTTCACATCTAAATTTTGGAGTAAAAAATTACTCCCTCAACTGCAATAATATACCCAGAAATTGTATCAAACAAAACAATGTAAAATGCAGCAAAGAAATTTAAGAATATGAAAGTGTTCCAATGATGTATAACATACATCTAAACTCCAGCTAAAGCAACTGTCATTTGTTTTTGATACCTTTCACTTTTTCTTACATTCCATTCATGTATGAAAAATTGTAAGTAGAAGCAAAAATGTTCTTGGGTCATTTGACGAGCTGATGATTTAATACACTGAATGAAACTGTTAAATTGTTCACATATTGAAGAATTTAAAGAGTCAAATCCAATCAGTCTTGATGATCGATATGCACAGGAACATTTGTGAGCAAACCCATGGAAAATGTCATGGAAGAATCTAACATCTCTAAAAAAGCCACTTTCTCGGTTTAAACAATACTCATGGAGATTACATGCAAAGTCATAAAATATATTCTTTGGTGGAGTTTCCAAGTGGGAATAAATTGATGCTGATGGGTCTTTACGTCCTTCGGCATTTGTCATATGAAATCCATAACAATGTCCATGATTAGGACAGAACCAAAGAAATAAAGATGAAGTACCAGGTGCGGAAATATGAGTTTTAGAGAAATATTTTTCACAGCGATCATGATCTAAAGGTGGATCATCATAAGCCAATGTTGTTTTCCTTTCACAGTCGATAGAAAATTTTCTAATTGAACGCAATTTCTTTCCCGACTCAGAAAAACAGTATGCTCTCCCGAACTTTGGAGGATTATAAGTACCAAACTGTGGCAATGCAGGTTCAGCTGGAGTTACATTTATTTCACTAACTTGTGCTATTAAATAGCGAATGAAGTCAACTACATCTTGGCGTATACAATCTTCACCATTCTCATTAATGTTGCCCAGCATTGATGTTGCAATCAAATCTCTTATTTCAGGTGCATATTCACGCATTTCCTGCATTTTTCTATTGAAGAAAAGATCTCCACCATTATTAACCTTTTCTCCTGTCATATGATCCAAAAGTTCTACAATGCAATCTAAATACGCATGAGGGATCAGGCTAATGATAGGAGCTGTTGTAGACAACATTTTAACAACATTAGCAAATGCAATGTTTTCATCTGGTAAAATATTTTCATCCTCTGACATGTGTGCAAGAAATCGTCTGAAAACTGGCTTAACTGAATCACATAACAAAGACAAAAGCAAATTATTTCTGTTAAATTGTTCTTCATGTGGGAGAATCACCTGCTGTGGTATTTCTTTTAAAATTACACTGCTTATGTAATGCAAATGTTCTCTGGCTTGTTTTAAGCTATCTTTATCAATGCCTGTCCTGTCAGGAAGGAAACATCTTGTCATTCTTCTGTGAAGTGTTGGTAAGATGGTATCTGGGTCATCTGGCTTGCTTATTTCCTCAAAGTTAGCATTGCAAAACCCAACTCCAACTTTCGTTCCATCACATGCAAGCTGTTTTGCGGCAAACCCACAAACTGGACAGGGTTTTCTGAAATCGATCTCCATATTTGAAGCCCAGCTGAACCACCATTTCCTAAATACTACAGGATCCATGAATGTGCGGAAATGTGGATTTGATTCACGGTAATCTTTAGTTCTAAGGTCACAAAATGATGAAAACGTCAATTTAGAACACAAAACCTGGTTTACAAATGCCCAACCAATCTCATCACCTGCAGCAGTGTCCCTTGTAGCAACATGAATGCACAGAGATTGCCCTTCATCCCATTTTATTTTACATGGCGCTTCAGTTTTAACACATATTCGTGTTAAAACTCTACAATGCACTGGTGCAATTTTTGTGTAAATGGTCAATGTACGATCAAAAACAGTTTTACCATTTAAATGATCTAAATCAGTCCACACAGCACCAAACTGACATGGAAACTCTGGTATCTCATTCACAAGGTCAGGTCCTTTTACACAACCATTTTCGATATTGTTAAAGTCTGAAGTGATCCAAATGTATCTTTCCCTTATGTTCTTGGCCAATTTTGAATCTTGCTGTTTTCGTGCTGAATGTGTACTTACACAAGGAAAGGACCAAAGTCCATCATTAACATTAAAGTTTGAGTCATTTCCTGTTGAAAACTGGTCTTCAATATTCATTTCAACATCCATACTTTCAGTAAAGGCTTCAGTTTGCAAATCATCTGCAGTATCATTAAATAAACAATTGGAAAATTCCATCCAGTAATGAGGTGCATTTTTTAGTTCCAGCAAATGGCAACATAGGTTACCTCCTTTAGTGAGCAAATCTACATTTCTTTTGAATCCCTTTCTACTTCTGCAGAAACCATTTGTACATGAAAGTATAAAACGCTGAACACGGTCACTGAACGTTAAATGTACAAATGAAATTTCATCATCATGCAAGACTGAAAATTTCTTTGTATTTGGTCGGCAAGATGACAATTCAACTACCTTCATATCTTTGAATGATAGACTTCTCTGTATCACTGCTTGTATGTTTGTAATTGCTGCATTTTCATCACATTCAATATTTGGAAAAATATCTTCTTTTAATACTCGACAATGCATGCACTTTATACCATTTATATCCAAGGCATCATACTGTTCTTCTTCTATATCACTGAAACATTCTAAAAGTGTGCGATAAATTTTACATGTACAAGTGTAGAACATTCCATTTTCAAATTGCTCTCTTGTCGTCACAACATACTCAGACTTCTTGAATTCTCCCGTTTCATCATCATAGTCATTCATGACAGCAATTAATTTGTGTTCATCAAAAACCTGTATAACTAAATCTCCATATTCAAGTAGCTGTTTCTTGAAATTATCATATATACTTATATCTTTCATTACATTTTCATTCTTTAGGTCAACAGTTTTCAATACCATTTCTGCTGTCACAATCTTTCCACGTGGTGTGAACATTTTCCTACGTACTGGTGCAGGTTCAGCATGATACACAATATTTTCACTGGCACTATTATTGTGATCATTTTCCTGGCAAAGGTCTCTGTAGATTTTGAATAATTCACTAAATTGTTTGTTCTTGTAAAGATATAGCACCTTGTTCCTTAATGATTTAGCACTAGAACAGATAGAAAAGCGATACAGAAATTTTATTATGTCAATTCCATGGTCATTTGATAATAAATTTAGCATAATACTTTGTTCATATAGAGACTCAACAGAAGCAAAACTTTTTAGAAAGTCTAATGAAGATTTCTCATAACGATCCAAAATTCTGATCTCTGGATAATGACATATGATATCACGAATAGCAGGAGTCTTCAGCATTTCATTGTCACAGGACATGTAATAGGCATCTGATACATCTTTGCCGATTTTAACAGTGAATCCTTTGCGAGTGGTAAGAACAAAACAGGCACATAATTCCAAGTTGGTGAAATTTTCAGCATGCTCTGCAAGTGTTATTTTTCTTTCCTTCAAATTACTTAAATTATATTTATATACTTTATCTGGTCTGCTATGACTTTTATGTGAACCTTTCATTTTCCTCTGTGTTATCTTTTCTTTTATCTTCATCAGTGGCAATGTTGCACAAGAAAAGTGATTCTTTTGAGATAGTCAATTTCTCACATATTAGATGTGAAAAATTCTCCACCATAAATTTTGATAATATCCTGATTCAATATATCGCATATAATAAAATGGTGCTTCACTGCTGTCATTAATAATTTTAAGTAAAGTAAATACGAATACTCCCTCAGTACAATTAGGAAAAGTGGCTATATTTATAGCAGCATCCTCAAATTGTTGAAGCTGCTTATTCTTCGAATCCATGAAATGGCACTCTATCAACTTACTGATGATGTCATGCTCTATGTAAATGGCTTAATGGCACTTTTCCAAATTGGTTGTAAACTCATTTTTAGCAATGCTAACTTCTGATAAATCTGACTTTCTTTTCCTGGATAAAGTTTTATTGTTAATATCTCTAGGATGTAATGTGGCTTCCTGCTGTAAAGAATTTGACACTGGACTTTTAACTTCTATACTGTCATCTGTTGTCCACTTTTCTCCTAGAAGCTGCCTCTTGCAAATAAATTCTGCAGTTTGCTTTTCAAATTCACGAGCATTGGAACTGTTTAGCATAGATAAGTAGTGGCTGTGATCTTCAATAGTGTATGGGTATTTTGGTGGCATTCTGAAATCTTCATCCAGTAAAAAGAGATGCAGCTTACTTCGCTGTTGACAGAAAAATAAAGTTAACTGTTAACATCTTGAATATCACTATAAATACTATTTTATAAAGATCTTTGTTATCATCAAAATGGTATCAAATGAGCTTAATTATTAGGAGACTATGCAAATTGTTATATATGAGAGACATTACACACAGACTGAAAGTTAAATGAGAAAAGAGGGTGAGCTGATTACCTAAAAAAATAAAAAATAATCAAGGTACGCATTATTAGTAATGTATTACATTATAATTAAACTATTCCTTGAGTGGAATATTGTCTTAATCAGTTCCAATATAACTATCAGTGAACCAAAAACATGCATTTTTTAATTTCAAAGCGCATTTCTAATGACAATCATTGTAATATCTCACCAATGGCACTGGACATAAATGCAGATAACTAGTTATTTTTGATAACTGTCCAAGAGGTAAAGCTTGTTCCCATTCTTCAATGGAATTAAAAGAAAACTGTTCCTGCAAATGTGATAAAATATGTTTTTTAAATGTTTAAAATAAGTAATTTTTTTCATTACAACAAAACCTTAAATATCATGTATATTCCAGAGAACAGTACATAAAGAAGCTGAAAACAAAATATATTCTGAACATTCAAATGTTGTCAAAGAATTAACTCATATGATAATCAAGATGGCATTAAAAAACATGACAGTGAATAAAGAACTGGGCTCTCCTTCACCAACAGTCAGATTTTCACAAGTTAAAGATGAAGAAATTCATAGTACGTAACCAAAACATGGTGAAGTCATCAGAAATAATTGTCTTTTATATATGACTAATGCTGTAGCTGGTTTTGAAAGAAAGTTCGTCTTCCAGTTTCACCTGCCACTGCTGAAATACATTTCTTCAGTAATGTTACTATGAAGAAGATTATTTTAATATGTTACACAGTATATGGAATATTTAAGCCAAATAAGTACAATTGTAATAATGAAGCAGTTAATATTGTCATTACAAAGTTACTATAATTATGATTAAGGTCTTCATAAGGACCAAACTAGTGTAACTGGCCACATCAGATTTTTCTAGGCCAAATAATTTTCATAGCCCAACATATTTAATTTTGTCATTGATGTAACCAATTTGTGAGGACTGTAGCATGTGATTGACATTTTCAAAAGTTTCAGTGTACTATTATTATGTTTTAAGGACTACATTATTCATGAATGAATGAAAAAAGAAATATATGACAATAACTGAGTCACACTCTACAATGTAGACAAAAAATGCAAAATCTGTTAGATTACATACCAAATAAACGTGTTTTAATACATGTGTTTCCAACTCATTTCCATCGTAACTGGTAAAAGCACAGTCTTTCCATTGACATAACATGCCAGGATGAATATGGCCTATTACATGCTGTCCTAAAAGCTGCTCTGTTTGGAATGTTTCTGTGCAAGATTCCCAGGAACATTCGATCTAGAGAGAGATTACAGTAGTCCCCCTCTTATACGGCCACCCCTGTTGCACCGGGAAAGTGGCCTTATAAGGCGGGTGGCCGTTCCAGAGGGGGGCTAAATTTATTATGAGAAGTACATGTATATGTAATGTACGTAGTAAGAAAGCTACATACTTCAAAACATTAAATATCTTCGTCTAAATGAAACATTAATCAATAAAAGTTGTTTTTTTTTTGGTCATAGTAACAAATTTATTTCAACTGAATATACGTTACTATTTTTGCTTTCTTGGCGTAAGTTTGATATGCGAGCGGGTATTGTCATGCACATTGCAAATGGATTCAAAAACGTCATTTACATCTTGGTACATACATAATTATCTTCCATTTGCTCCATTTTCCCACTGCTGCTGAATAACCTTCTTATCGGTTATAACTTTGTTTATTCAAATTATTTCAACATAAACTTGTTTTTACGAGTCTTTTGTACATGCAATTGTTCGACATCCCCCCCCCCCCGATGTCATCGAGTAGAATAACCGACTTTCTTCGAAAATAATGTATCCGTTAACGTGATGACATTTTAGCGTTTGGTAATGATTTATTCGGTTATTGCTAGTCAGCAATACAGTCGTATGCGATTTAATTATGCAGACAAAACTTTTGTCGAGTCTACGAAATGCAACCTTCGTAAAGGAAGCCATATTGTTTGGTCACGTAATTTTTCCGGTCTTTGTCTGGTACCCTATTGTCTTTTTTTAAGGTTCTCTGTGTGTGCCAATGTACAAAATCTATTTTTAGCCTATGCTGACCCTTGTTATGATTATAACAATTACGTCTGGTTATAATCATGAAAGAGAAGAACTCGACATTGGCATTAAACCCCAAACTCTATCATAACATTATTGAGCCCATGTCCTGTAAACATCGACTTTCATATACTTTAAATCTTTAGTCAACACTTTTAACGGCGACTTGACACTCGGAGACGTGTATCTACGATCAAGATAATCAAAATTACTTACCTTACGTCAAGATTTGAATTAATTATTGGTTCTGGATACATTTAAAAATAAAATGAGGCCGTTCGTGAGGGGGAAAATTTTATATTATTGCACAAAAATGCTGGCCGCTGGTCGCGTTAGCCGGGTGGCCTCTCGTGAGGGGTACTTTTGAACAGAAACTCGTCGGTGCCAACGAATTCTGGCCGTTTGGAGCGGGTGGCCGCTGGTCAGGGGGGCCGTACAAGAGGGGGACTACTGTAGTAGAATAGGGCATGATATGGGGAACTAAAATACTGTAAGTATGAGCACTAATTCACGTGTTAAACAAAACTGAACCTGTTTGAAAGTATTTTCCTACCTTTTAAAAGTATTAAAAAAAGAGAAAAAGATGACCAGGAAAACAAATAAGTTTAAAATGCTAATCTTGTATATTAAGGAAACACTGGCTTTTAAATTTGGTTTATTATGATCACTCACACTGCATAGAAACTTTAACAATTCAGACTGTACACACTACTGCTAGTTATATTTGCTGATCAGGAATTTCCTAGAACTTATTTCTCATTGATACATATTCTGTTTTAGTGATATACATATCAATTCCTCGTATGATAATTTTTAATATATATATATTGTCAACAGAAGAGAGAAAAAAAATAAAATGTATGTATCTAAAAGGTATGTTGTTGTTGTTGTTGTGGGGTTTTAACACCATTTTTTAGCACACGATAGGCTATACATGGCAGCCTGTATTAATTGGTTGAGGAAGAACCAGGGAAAGTCCCAGGAAAAACAACCAACCCATAAGAAGCTCCTGGCAAGCTTTCTCACAAAGGTATAGATGACAATATAAAAATAATTACCACTGGAGGTCCAGGATTTTCTTCAACATCACCAGAAAGGATCAGTTTCATTTTTGCAAAGTTCTTCCAACAAAATGCAGCAATTTTCTTTACAAATGACAAACAGTTTGACAGCACTGTTTGATCTCTTTTGTCTCTTTGTTCACATTTCATGCCTATATATTGATAAAGAAGATAAATTTAATAATAAATGAACGAAACATCCATCAACAATATTAACAACTGTATTCAAGGTGATATTAAATGTGGCATGAATCACTTTGTTGACAGGAATTTTGGATGAGTAGGCAAGGTATGTGCTTAAACAATGGCGAGAAACAGCACAAGAAAGATCTGATAATTTGCTTAATGATATTACTAAAGGCATCAGCTTCTTGAGCCAGAGTAAATATTATATCGTAATATCCTGGTTTTCTTTCTGATAAAAAATGACTATCACGGATGATATATGGCATTAAATCCACAAAGCTGAGTATCGTGTCTGAAAGGGAATTAATCATGCCTTATTGACAAATAAATGTTGAATCATTCATTGTGAAAGACACAAAATAATGTTCAAATTAAATAAAGGGAAAACGATTAAGTCACATTAAAGTTCAACTTTACACATTCTATACCTCAGTCTTAATAAAACGGCACATTAGGATGGCAATATATATATATATATATATATATATATATATATACACACACACACACAGAAAGTAAGAGAGATGAAAACAGTAAACAGACCAGATACATAATTGTAATACTGAAATGTATATTTACCAAATAACTGCATTTCAGGAACATCCAATGCAATAAAATCAATATCAGTTATGGAACTTATGGGACTGGATGTGGATGCTTTACAAGTATATATCTCATCCTGTAAAAGGGTAAATTAATTATAAAACCAATGATTGAGGGTTGTTGAGCATTTCATAAATAGGACACTAGAAGTAATAAATAGCTATACATATACAGATATCAACAAAGATAAAAATTGTACCCTGATTCTGTTTGAAGATAAATTATAATTTATGCATGAATTATTATCATCAAAAGAAAAATTGATATCTTTTCATTCAAATATAACATGGACTTATTAAGGTTTTAGAAATAATTTTATTTAAATCAACTTTGTCATGTTGCAGTAACTATGTGTGTGTGTGTGTGTGTGTGTGTGTGCACACAAATACCCAATCATGAATCATGCATTAATTAAAATATGTACACCATGAATTAGTTATGTAAGTATTTCTTGAACAAACTAAACAGACGAAGTAGTATAAGTTGTCCTCATTCAAAAGAAGTGATGGATGCCTTAACACAAGAAGCCAAAATATAATTTTGGTAAACATAATTAAAATTATTAAGTTCTGAATTGTAGTTAATCAGAAACTAATATATATCGTACCTTCATATGGCTTGGTTTGAATGAAGCATCCTTATCTGGAAAGGAATAAATGTTTTAGATTTGATTAAAGAAAAGGCTTACAAAGAGGGAACCAAAAGCTAAGTAATAATTAAGGAAGAAAATAATATTTGTGTATCTATGCTGGAAAATGAAAAACAATCAACTTCATATCACAGAATTTACAGGTCAAAATCACCAAATATATAACACAATATAATTGTAAGGCATCTAATTCACCAAGAATAAGCAAATTAACTGGGTTAATTTTTTCAAAATTTAATAATAATTTGGCAATAACTACTTAAAGAAACATACACATGATCTCCTCCATTTTCTTTCTATGAGGAACATGTCTGCTCAAGTAATGGTTCAAAAGAAAGTCTTCCTTAGTGCATTTCACACGGCACTCAGGACAGCAGAATACCTAAAAAAATTAAAAATATTTCAACAGTAAAAGTGTTTTAGGAAAATAGAAAAGCACTTAAATGTTAACAATGCTACACTTTTTAATAAATTAGTAATCATTATTATTAAAGAACAGTGATTCAAAAATATATATAAAAAATCTCAAGATCAGATTTCTTCTTTACTGATCAACTGTGAGAAAAGGAACCACAAAACAGTATTTAGAATGATAAAATAAGAAAAAAAATTGTATAGTAGTTTATACTTACCTTTGCAGGGATGATTTTCTGGATGAATATTTTCAATTTTGGTTTCTGGTGTGTACAGGCAGCATGAATATGTCGATCCTTAAAAAGTTAAATGTTATATGATGGCACAAAATGAAGCAAATTTGATAACAGCAAATGTTGTCATTAACACAGTCATAGGCAAAGTTGCCTATATCATCATTTGCTCTGAAATTTAAAAATAAATAATTTGTTTATTACATTATCATATATTTAAAAAAAAAAAGAAATTTACAAAGTCATTACTGTCACTGTAGTTTCTATAACGAACTATAATACCGAAAACAGCACCGGTCTTTTTATTCATTAACTTTTTTCTTAACTTTCAGACTGAAACATTTATACATTGATAATTAACATTTATACCTTAATACTAAACAATTACCTTGTATATGTTATGAATAGCTGTTGGTGGTAATATTACAGCAACATCCTCACTGACATGCACTATTATCTCATGATGCTCTAATCTGCATAAAAAGTATATATAATCAAAAACATTTCAATGGTTATTTTCCTGAGAAAAAAATTAATGGAAACAAATTTATCAAAGTATCAGCAATAACTCTTGACACATAAAAAAGGACACCTGATACAGTTAAATAAAAGACATGGCAAATGCGTCACTCAAATTATAAATGAAAAAATACATACATGTCTTTCAAGCGAATTTTTTAAAAGAAAAATAAGAATATGCGAACAATATTATAATGATGGCTGTAAGGGGTGGAATCTGATGAAAAATATTCACTCTAATATAAAATATTATTTTGAAATAAAGATACACAGAAATGTAATTTCAATTATTATTACCATTTAACAAATATGCAGTTGATATAAAAAGTTAAGATAGATTCATATTGCTGGCAATGTCAGTTTTCCATAAAAAAATAAAGGAATAACCCATTCTTAATCTATGATGGTATATATGTTCAGTACACAAGCACTACCAGTTAACAATTCTCAGATGATTTATTAATCATAATGTAGCAACGCAGCTGTACAGATATCATTATATTACTATCATCAAACAATAGCATAACTGATGATTATTTTCCTGCTCAAGTAAAAAACGCATCACTTGGAAAAAGGGAAAAGAAAGACAACAAAAATAACAATATTAAATATGTAAACTGAAGCTGCTTTTACACAGGTTCCAATCGACACATGCACACATGAACACATGCACATGAAATAAACACATGCACATGGAACACATGCACATGGAATAAATGAAATAAATGGAATAATGAACACATGCACATGGAATAAACTTTAATTAAATATATAATAAGTGTGAAAATTTTGCTCTTGTATAAGTGAACAGATTCAGTATTAACATCTATAAATAGACATGCAGAATAGGTTAACATATTTTTTAACTAAGCTGCAGGATTGATCATAATCTAGAATTGGAAAATATAGCAGGCATGGCCTTACATAATTGATTAAATGTACAGTACCAATCCTCTATTTCTTAGAATGCCAAATATTGTAATTTTTATGTTTCATATAAATGTATGGCAAAATATAAAACAATTATTAAAGTTTGTTTGTTTGTTTGATTAGGATTTTTAACGTAGCTTTAAAATTTTTTCAGTCATATCGCTATGATGTCTGCAGTGAGGCAGTTTATAGTGATGTCTAGCACTGAGACATCATGCCGCAGACATGTAGCATGATGTCTCACCCAGTCACATTATCCTGACACCAGGCCGACCAGTCCTAACACTAACCTCTTTATGCTGAGCGTCAAGCGAGGCAGCTGTTAGTACCATTTTTGTAAGTCTTTGGTATGACTCGGCCGGGGATCGAGCCGACGACCTCCCGCTTCCGGGGCGGACTCTCTAACGACTAGGCCACCGGAGCGGTTCAATTATTAAAGCAGTAAACAACATTGTTTGAATATTTAATGTACAAATGAAGTAACAATGATTGAAAAGTTAACTAACCACAAATTTTGAAACACACTGGCTGTTATAAATACCCACAGGAAGCCCAATACGATTTTAATACCTTTTAAAGAAATTGAAAATTCTCATTGCATGAGTGTTGTATATATTCTTTCTAGTGGTTTTATACTTCTACAGGCCAGGGGAATTTTGTTAAAAATTAAAACAAATATTGTTAGTAGTAACAATATAACAAATTTCATTTCTGAAGCATGTGCATTATTAAAATGAATTGAAAGAAAAAAGAAATCAGTCTGGTCCATAATGAACACATTTTGTTATGACTGAATAATAAATAGTAATTTTATAAAAAAAGTAACAATATAGAACATACTGAGCTTTTGTACTGTGAATAAAGATATGCCACACTGCATGATTTCATTATGTGCTGATGAAAGGATAATTTAATGGGTAATTAACATGCACATTGTGACAAGGATAATTGTACTGTAAATTAACATCCACATTCAGAGATCGCATTAACTTTATAAGGTGGCATGATTTATGTCATCATTTGTATAGTAACTGATAAAGAGCAACTGGAGTCATCTGAGAAAGATTTAAATTAGTTTTATTGGATTTTTAATGAAGCTTTAACAATTTATCATTTACACAAAACCGGTTTTGGCCAAAGACCAGATTGCATTTTCTAAGACCAATCGAGGGCCGAAAACAAATTTCTGTAATATTATTACTGTTCACATGCCAGATTAGGCCTACTGGCCAGGGCTTGTGCATCTATGGTATATAGTGATGTCAAAACCATGCCAAAAACATATTGTGTCACACATTATCATGACAGTGGGCTAATATACATTTACTGAAATGTGATTGCAATACAAATGAGATACAACATCAGAGGTAAATTTCTGGTGTTATAACTTAACTAGAATAATGATGGTACTTACTGAATCATAGGATTTTAAAAATAAAACTTGTTACAAAAAAAAGAAATCTTCTGTATTTAAATGTGAAATACGTCTGCTTTTCCAACATGATTAATGATATAATATAACCTGACAATTAGCTTACAATCATTTTAGTTGTAAATGTAAAAAATGAACAGAAATGAAATATCAAAAAGGGAATCAACATAATAAAAACTTGAGAAAATCAAACCTTTTCTGAGAACAAACTCTAGTTCTATGAGACTGAAAAGAGTTTCATTTTTTATTGAAATTAAAATAAATATAAAGCAGACATAAAAGTGATGCATTTCAGGATGAGAAAATTTATATCTTTTTCTTGTTAATGATATATCTGTCTGATCTGTGAAACCTAACTTATGAAACAAGCGAGCTATGTACATTTTGGAAAATAGACTAACAATAATCATGAAATTTATGTACAACATCTTTCAGATTTAATAAGAAATAAAAATGTCTCTTCCCACACCCACTATTTTGATGTTCAAAGGCAATGGTGTGATGGTGATGGAACTTTATGTTTAATGACATTTTAACACACTGTGAGATGGTTAAGGCTGAAAGTCACAGAACTGGAACCAACTATGACATTCCTTTTTTGGAGTGTGAGTGGACTTGACAGCATTGGATTCGTATGAACAATTCCTCAAACTATTTTTAAAATTTAAAAAGACTTTCAAACTCTGAGACAAGACAAAAGCTACATTATGTCTATTTCAACCCTTGAACCATACCTGGACATTCCAAGCAATCTGTGTGTGAGTTTATATAACCAACATCACTGTATATGTGAAAAATCAGAATGCTTATAACAATTCCAGCCTGTATATGTGGTATAACTGTTTCAACCTTTCACCCCCAACACAAAGCAGGTCGACTGAAACAATTCAGCTAAAATATTAGTGCAAAACTATTAGGCATTAGATAGTTATGCCAAAGAAAGTTACTGCATAGATAAAGCTAGAGTATAAGAGTTTTGATCTATGAACAATAGATGTGTCAATGACTTTCACAATTTATGGGTGGATGTAGATATGACACATGATCATATGATTCACGTTTCATATGAATAATTCTATGAAATCTTTGTGAAAACCCAGATATCGTTAAAAGTTGCAGCCTGGATAAGCCTGACCGTAGGCCTAACCTAACCTTTTGACTCAAAACCATAAAGTGGAACATGTAGTTGAAACTGGTATATGACACCACTAGGAAAATATAAATAAATTATACAACATATATTCAAGACAGGAGTTATTCAAAAGACGTTGTGGCCGGGTCAAGACGATTAACTGACCCAGATTTTATTGAAAAAATTTCAAGCTTTACATTTCAGATTTATGGCCATAAAGTGAAAATGTGACGAACAGACTCATGAAAATAGGGATAAAAATGCGGGGGAGGGGGGAGACTTTAGTATAATTTCTTACTTTAGATGATACATTTTTCAATTTATCTTTATCTCTATCTAATACAATATGCTCATACCTTTTTAACTTGTGTTGAAACTGGTACTCTGTATCGTTTATACCTTCTGAATTTGGGAATAAATGGCTTTTTGCTAAAAACGCAGCTCTCCTTAAATGAAATAATTATAAAACATGAACAATATCTGTAATAAAAAATCTGTACTTTGGTCAGTCCAATTACTCTTAGGTATATAATAAGCACATTAATAATTTTACCTGTCTTTTTAAAAAGAACAAACATGAAGTTGACATGATTTTCTAAAAACAAATAGGGGCAGAACATTATGATTTAACATGGACATATTGCTGTCATACCAAAATCATTTACCAAATATAGACTGATGTGAATATGTGACCTTATTCATGTTAAAGCAAGTTTAGATTTTATGTAAATACTATAATTTATGTTAGTCACCTTATCCTTGTAATCCATCGACTTAAGTTTATCTCTGGGTGGAAACTGCTTCACTACATCCGCATAAGACATACGGGTATCGTCAAGGTCCAAGGATAACAATTTTTCGGTGCTGTTTATCTGCTCCATGTCCAAACTAACAACAAAGGACTCCAATACTGTTTTCAGTACATATGCACCATTTATATTTACATGGAGTCCATCACGTGCCAAATGCATACTTCGATCAAACAATGGGTTATAGTCAATAAAATGGCAGTTATCACATTCTTGGCTTAAGCTCATAATGACATCATTAAGTGCAGCACATCCTCTTTGTAAGTCTGGTAAAACAGTAGAGTTCCAATGAAAAGATTTAAAGTTACTGGTGGTTCGAGGCAGAATTCCACAAACAGTGACCAGCATCATGGGATTCATTTCCAGCAGCTGACGAATAAAGTCTCTGTAACAACTAAAAGCAAGAAGTGCACAAAAAGAATTAACTAAAATGCAAACAAAACTTGACTAATAAAACTGTGAAAATTTCAGAAATTCACCACCATAGTAACTGCTGCCATTTGGGAAATATAAAGAAAATGATCAAAATTTAAAAACATCTGCTACCAGGGTTATTTTGTTCAACTCTCAAGTTCTAAGCACAAATAAATATCCCATTTTGACTTCATATGGCAAGATTTCGGAACAATCAACAGACTTCATTTTTGTTGTAGCAATGTACAAATTGTATTGTCATAAAGTGCAATATGTATTACCTAATTAATGTTACCCTCCTCCTGATGTTAAGCCTGTTTATTTGTGGCATTTGGTGGATTATTAGTTAATAAATGTAGATTGCTGGAAGCTGAGAATACCAAAATCAGTTAAAATTGTGACAAGAATCTTGAATTAAATGAAGCTACTGAAACACTTTCTTCAATACTTCGATGCTTTTATTCATTTTGTTAAAGAAACATACTTCAACTTAATCGGATTATGGTATTCCCGGCATAAATCACATTTCAGGCAAATGAAATGAAGACCAACATAACTGGAAATCAGGTAAACATGATTGTGTGAGAATTTTAATTTATTAGAAAAAAGGCATCCGAGTAAGAACAATCTCGCTAAATCACTGTGACTTTAATTTGTATAAAAGCATCAATACGGGCTGCATAAAGTTTGAGATATTTCTGAAATCTGACTTCTCAATATGATGCTAGGTGACATCAAAACATACTACACAAGTACAATTAATTAGGCAATAAAACCTCGACCCCAAAACATAAATATCAGGGTCATTGTCCTAGACTGTATGACGAGTAGTCAATATGGATGCTAATCATGTAAATTTGTTATTTAAAATTACGCTGGTCATATTATAATTAGAGACAAGATTTGGAATTCATCACTAGCCAGTTGTAATCTGTAAGATCAATATAATAGATTAAATATACAATAGAAATTTATAATAGTTATGCTGCAAATATTGGGCACAAGTAATAAATGTTTTCAAAGTCAAATTTACAAGCAAAAATACCTTGTAAATATGCCAACATCTTTTCCAACATCATTTGAACCTATGTGAAGAATCAGCAGGTCAGGTTTTTGGGATCGGACAACATCTAACACTTTGGATTTAAAATTGGTGACATCTCCAACCAATTTTGCACCAGGAACAGTCAACAGGAATAAGTTGGGAAGATTCAGAAGACAACCGAGTTGCTTCAAATTGGAATCACCTGCAACGAAAATGCTCCTCGACATTCTGACAAGTATGCGGCAGCTATGCAAAATATACAATGAATATGAAATAAATATTCACTATTTAAAAGAAGTAAGTGTCTTTCTGAAACGAAAATATAAATTACATAAACACTAAATTATACTTTTCACACCAGATCAAGTGTAATAAAATGGAAGTTAATCATAAACACTTCAGAAAAAAAAAAAAATACTATCTTGGGGTAAAAACGCATCAAATGAATATAACTAATAAAATACTTTCTAGTATATTCTTCACGCTATCAGTTCCAATACCTTAACTAGTATGTGAATATGAAAACTAAACTTCTTACTTAAGTAGTAATCAAATTTAAACACTAATACATATAAATGAACAAAAAAACTTAGCAATGCATGTACAATATCAAATAAATTCAGCCAACACTGCAAAAAATAGATAAAACTTAAAAGGACTGAAACGAAAATTCAAATTGGTCCGGCAGTTGGTAAACGTGACTGGTCTATAATAACTACTTTGTTAAATTTGCGCACTATGATAAACTGTAAAATAAATCAAAGCGTGATTAATTATAATTACATATATGTCTACAATTTTTAAATATATATGAATCGAGAATATGGTAACTAAGATGCAGCAATTATTAATAGTTATCGCTCAAATTTGAATAGCGTTCGCACGAATTTTTCGGTTCAAGCGGAAGCAGGAAGTAGAATTGGTTGTTTATGGGATTGTTTCTGAGGGATGTATTGTACAACTAATCAAAACCATCGTTTTAATACGATTCATTTGCATATCTCAATGTATGAATATTTAATGAAGGCAGGATTTCTCCATTATGCCCGGATATCCAATATATAAGAAGTTACCACTTAACTTTGTTAAAATAATACTTAATATGTATAATCAAATTTGGGAGACTGGAAAACTACCCATTAAATGGAAAACAGCTGTAGTAATACCAATACTAAAACAAAAAAAGATAGGAATGATGTAAATTCATATCGTCCTATCTCTCTTACCAATAATATATGTAAAATCATGGAAATAATAATCAATAACAGACTTAAATATCACCTGGAAATTAATAATTTCATATCCAAAAATCAATGTGGCTTTAGAAATAATAGATCTACTATAGATCAACTCATCAAATTAGAAACAGCAATCAAATTAGCTTTTAATAATCATCAAAAAAAAAAAATAGAAATCTTATTGCTGTATTCTTAGATATGGAAAAAGCTTTTGACTTAGTATGGACTAAAGGTCTACTAACCAAACTAAATAAATATGGTATAACTGGTAATATATTTAATTTTATTAAAGATTTCCTAAGAGAACGTAAAATTATAACTAGAATAGGGACAACATACTCTGAAAAGTATGTCTTAGATAATGGTACACCCCAAGGGAGTGTACTCAGTCCAACCTTATTTAATATCATGATTAATGACCTTGATACAAATCTAGCTACCCCCAATATTGATTTGTCTCAGTTTGCGGATGATAGTGCACTATGGCGCGCTGGAGATCCCAATAATCAAAAACATATTGCTGAGATACAACAAACCTTAGATAATATTGGTAGTTGGGCTGATAAATGGGGATTTAAATTTTCTCATACAAAAACAGTAGCAGTTGTATTCTCTCCCTTTAACTATAATAAAATTTATCCTAAACTTACCCTTCAAAATCAAAATATAGTTTTTGTCAAAGTAGTTAAATTTTTAGGGATGTATTTCGATCAAAATATGAAATGGAAACACCATATTAATGACTTAATTAGTAGATGTAACCTTGATCTAAATCTAATTAGAAGTATACAAGGCACACATTGGGGTGCTTGTCAAAATACAATCATGACCCTATATAGATCTTTGATACGCTCCAAGATCGATTATGGGTGTCATATTTATGCCACAGCATCGCCAGCTCTACTCAATAAAATCACCTCAATTCAACGTAAAGCCCTCCTCCTTGCAACTAAAGCACTGCCATCTACATCCACAGAAGAATTACAAATTCTTACTGGAGAACCACCATTGCATCTCAGAAGACAGGAAATTATGTTAAGATATATAGCTAGACTGTCAACTCAAAATGATGAGCACCCCACTTTAAAGGCAATTAAAAAATGTACTAAACCACTTATTAAAAGAGGTAAATACTCCACTTCCTTTGGCAAACAAATACTTCGCCTCAAAACAAACTTACCTACTGATATATTTAATGTACAAAAAACTAAAAATCCAGTTATAATTCCATGGAGACTAAAAACAATAAAAGTAGATATCTCACTACAAGATAAAGGAAATAAATCACAGGATGCTCATTATCTTAAAATGCTTGCCAATGAAAAGATAAATACTGAATATAAAAATTATGTTAAAATATACACAGATGGATCTAAAAAACTAGACCCTGCAAGAACAGCAGCATCATGGGTTGTACCAGAGTTTGCTATCAAACAAGGAGTGCGACTACCCGATTACTGCTCCATATATAGTGTGGAATTTTGGGCTATACTCCAGGCACTGAAATGGATACAAAACTCTAACTTAAGCTCTACAAAATTCCTAATTGTTAGTGACTCTTTAAGTGTTCTTAAAACTATCAGTACAAACAACTCTAACAGCAAAAAATTTTTCTTATATCTAATACAATATCAAATAAGTAAACTTAGTATTCAAGATATTGAAATAGACTTTCTATGGGTTCCCTCACATATAGATATAAAAGGAAATGATTTGGCAGATCAAATTGCGAAAGAAAAACTAAATGAATTGACTTATGAACAAGTACAGTATAGTCATACAGAGATATACAAATTTATTTCTGACATGATTAATAGTATATGGCAACAAAACTGGAATTCATCACTAAAAGGGAGATCACTCTATAATAGTATGAAAACAGTCAAAAGGAAAACGACTCCTTTTGGTAAAACAAGAAATCATCAAATTAAAATGAATAGGATAATGGTAGGAAAAACGAAATTGGCTAACAGTTTCGCCAAATACTTGGGACCTTTTCCACACAATATTAACTGTTTTATGTGTAATCAAGTAGAAGATTTGGATCACATTTTTAATAAATGCTCTAATAACATAATAAATAGAAATATTCTTAAAACGAAACTGAAAATAAATAAAACAATTAAATTATATCCAAAACTTCTTGACCTAAAACAATCAAATATGCAATTAGTTACTACACATATTATGGATTTTCTCGCAAACTCCAACCTAATGCACAAAATATAATACTAGGCAAATAATAACAAATACAAACAAACAATCAAACATAATTCATTATAAATTAAAATACCGTATAATAACATAAAATTAACACAAATATAAATTCTCATTTAAAATGGTTCTAGGCAAACAATAGCTTAAATTAGCCTGTGACTCTGATTGACGCATGATATGGGTGGGTGTCGATATTGAGCTCATAATGGGCTTATACGTATCTACGAGTCTACACTCGCTCAATATTGTGTTCTACAGAGGTCACCGCTACTTATATATTAGAATTACACAAAATTGACATAGCCTGTAACCCTGATGGGACTGTTAAAAAAGATGGATGTAGATATTGAGTTCTTTATGAACTTATACGCATCTGCGAGTTTACACTCATCTTGGATTATAGACCTGTCAGGGATCACCGCTTGAGCGTTAATTTTAAACTGTAGTCTGTAGTCAAACTATTAACATCACTACTTACCACTTTCCAATGTTGGACCTAAAGTCAATGGCACTTGATATTCAAAAGAACAATAAACTTTATACAAAGTGTGAACAGCCTAGGAATATCAATGGAGTTCATGGCGCTATCCTTGACGACAATGGAAACGTGGAGGACGGACTACAGATTCATAGGATTGTACAACAGCCCTTTTCAGGGCTATTTATTCTTGTTATGTTCCTGTTGCTCTTGATGTTAGTATAGTTATTGTATTTATACTCATTTTCTTATGCATGTTCTTGACTAATATTGTTATTGTTATTGTTTCACTAATATTATGAAAGTTTATACTAATACAATTGATTATGTTATGCTAAAGATGCTGATATTTAATGTTTTTTACTGACTTTTCCGTGTTTTGATTGCTTACTAATATTGTTAATATTAATTTTAATATTAGTATAACTGTTACATGTTTGTTGTACTCGTGTTGTTAATGTTATTGTTGTACTTGTGTTGTTAATGTGATATATCTATTCCCTCCCCTTGTACCTCTTTGAGATCTGGGGAAGATCAGTGGAACAGCGGAGATGCGGGTTTTCCTCTTGAGGGAAAGCCTGGATTGGAGAGGAATTCAACTTAAAAATAGAAGCCTTAGAAATTATTAACACTCAGTACCACCAATATACTAAAATATACACGGATGGATCCAAAATTACTAATCCATACAAAACAGCTGCAGCAATGGTCATACCAGAGCATAAGGTACAAATAGGCAGACGCCTCCCAGACTATTGCTCTATTTACACAGCTGAATTCTGGGCCATCCTAAAATCATTACAGTGGATTGAAGAGTTCAAACCCAATAAGACAGTGATTATTAGTGACTCGCTAAGTGTCCTCTATTCAATTCAAACAAACACCACTAAATGTAGGGAAGAGTTTCTCAATCAAATAAATACCAAACTAAAACAACTCAATAACGAAAATATTATTGTAGAATTCATGTGGATACCCTCCCACATTGAAATTAAAGGCAACGAAATGGCAGACAAACTAGCCAAAGAAAAACTAAGCGAACCAAATTTCGAGCCACTACAATATAGTACATCAGAACTATACAGTCTAATAAATACTCAAATAGACAAAAAATGGCAAAACGATTGGGATACTAGTACATTAGGGAGAGTGTTGTACACTACTGTTAAGGAAGTTAAAAAGAATATAAAACCGCCCAGGGGCTTACCTATAGAACAAACAATCATAAATAGAATAACTATAGGTAAAACCAGGCTGGCAAACAGCATGGGAAAATATATAGGACCCTTTCCTCATAACATAAACTGCTACAATTGTAACACCCCTGAAGAGCTCCATCATATCTTCAACAATTGTACCAAAACCAAAAAAGAAAGGGACAAATTTAGATCAAAACAGCTAGAAATTAAAGCCCCCTATACATACCCAGAGATCTTACTAAACTCAAATACAAACTTAGCAGGGACACATAAAAACATGATAGAATTTCTTAAAAACATAGAAAAAATAGATAAAATATAGACCACAATCACAATAAAATCCCTGTAAAGACAGGAAGTGTAGGCCCCTAAACGAATTATCAAGGAACCTCTTAAGGACAGGTGAGCTAAGCAACGGTACGGACCAGGGTGCGGTATCTGGGCACAACTATGGAAAACCTTTGACGTGTCGCTTAACGGCCCCGGATATTTCCGGCAGAGGCCCATATGTTGTCGCTTGGCCACCAAACCTCACGGACTGGACCGGGGGCGGTCTTCTGGGTGTGACAGTGAAAAACCCTTGACCGTGTCGCTTAACGGCCCAGGATATTTCCTGCAAGGACCCACTAGTCATCATCTAGTTGACCAAACCACACACCTGACCTCAAATTGAGGAAAACCTTAGGAAACAAAAATAAGCCACACTAACCTGAGTACAAAAACATCATAATGGTCATAAATAGTTACACCAAATGATAGGATGCCATCAAAACAGCATAAAAATAGGCAGTAGGAAAAGACAACACAAAACCAAAAGCTAACTCCCTACTCACCACTTTCTGCCTCTAATCTGTCACTTCTTAACCTCTCTCAGTAATATAAATAAAGTATACAGTGCAAAACTACACATCCTGCAATAACTAGGATAATTAAAGTAGCACAAATCAGTGAACCGAGACCGGTGCACATAAACTAGATAGGAACATAGGATATGACCCCAAATTAGATATATAAGGTAGTCTAAAACACCCAAAGACTATCAGGCCCAGCGGCACAAGGCCGCACATACAACTAAAAAAATAGAAAGTAATTACGATAAGACCCCAAACCTAGAACATATAAGGTAGTCACAAACCCAAGACTATCAGGACCAGCGGCACAAGGCTGCAACTATAACCAAACGCAGAAAATTAAGTCACTAATAGGGCCCCAAATAGCAACTATAAGGTGACCCAAGCCCAAGGTCATCAGACACCGCAACACAATGTTGCACATAACAAATCAGAACCAACAAACTCAAATAAATATCACACAAAACACTAAATGTCAAAGAACGTCACAAAAAGCACTGTATACTAAAAACTACTTAAGATAAAAGCACAGAGTATATAAATAGGGGATAGACCCAGAAAAGCAGCCTACCAAGCCTGGCCCTTCGCCTCGCCCACTACCTACTCCGCCTGCTCCAGCAACTACACGTGCTTAGCACGTCCATTAACAACCAAAAACACCGGATGGCATGAATATGAGTGTGTGCTGGAACTATTCCCACTCATATATATATATATATATATATATATATATATATATATATATATATATATATATATATATATATATATATATATATATATATATATATATATATATATATACAGGCCCTACAATCACACCGCAGTAGCTCAATAGTTACTCAGATGTGACGGCCTAATTAAATAGTGTTCCCTGAACACATAAACGCCTGCAGGGTGGTGGCACCATACCCACCCTCAGGATAATTAAATAACCGTCCATTGACGGATAAAACAGTGATAAGAGCCCTCGGGACGAATCACTTAAAGCCCATTATTCAATTCACACCTCTGTATTTATCCACTCAATCTCTATTTCTCAGGGAAGCTGGTGTTGACCCATTTCTCTTTCCTCATTCTGAATACTATGTATCGGTTTCTTGTTACATGTTATCACAAGATGAATTATCATAATCTCGATTGGTACGAGAATTCCATTTGATTAACCATCATCAATATTGATTTGAACCTTTCGGAGCACACCAAACCAAATTAATAACTTTGAACAATCCACCTTGAACAACTGATGCAGTCACTCTGACATATTAGTGTAGGTTTTTTGTTTTTTCATAGGGTGAATCACCCTCTAAAGAAGGGTTTTTCGCCGGCCAAGGATGGTGGAGACATATAGTACACCCAGTACTTACTTACTGATATAATGTTAAGGTTTTTTGAAAATTCAGTAACTTATATATTCTTGACACAATTACATAGGTGGCTTACACATTATTGGCGAATAGGAACATCCATTAGTACAACTGGATAAATTGTCACAAGTCTAAGGGAATGCAACCTCATGGACAGCACACACATACGTACATGCATATGTCCCTTTTAGCTAATATAAGGTAGTCTTAACCCAGGGCTATCAGGTTCCAGCAACACAATGTTGCAAATAAATGTATCATAATAAATAACACCAAAATAATGCATAACACAACTATATAGCACATACATTCTGATACATGTCCTATGAGGTTGTAAATTAGCCAAGCACCTACGGTGTGCCTCGTGTTTCTTCGTATTGGGGTCCGGGTGTGCGTTCGCCCCCTCTTCGTGTTGGACGACGATTGCAGTGCCTTGGAGCTTCCTGACCTGGACCTTTCCGCCTTTGCCGCTTCCGGACATGTACATTACTAGTGAAGTGAGAAAACTCTCCTTTGCTACCATTACTGCTGCTTTGATTGGAATTTAAAGTAGGGGTGGGTGTGTGTAGTGCCATTCCTATCCACCCTATAGGCTACCATTTCCCTTGATAGTTAATTTTTAGTAATTCAGGGGAACGCCTGTCAACGACTGAAATATGGTGCAATTAAGCACTTAAACCCTAAGGGGAGGGAGTGCATCCTTCCCCTCCCTGAAGGAATCAAATGGACACCGATATGGTGTCTATAAAAGCTGCACATATGTCTCTAGTAGACGGCTGCAGCTATAAAACAACCAGGTCAGTCACTCCATTATGCCCCCTCCTAAAATGAATTTTCCACGGTTTACGAAACACGTGTTTTCGAGATGAACAAAGATGGATTCCGATTCAGATATGAGTAACTTTAACGGGTCCAGTGCAAGTGATATCGAAAAGTTTAATGGATCATAATTAGAAAATGGATCAGATATTGATTTCAACATCAGATACAAACGATTTTTAATCGGATGACAAGGCGGACGTAGTTTCAATTGTACAATGGAGTGACGACCTCACCGTATTCGAAATCAATGTTTTTGATTCTTACGTTGGTTCAACAGACAACAATCAAGCTTGGACCAGTGAATGAAAGATTTTTTACTCAGATTAATTCCTGAATATCTGGTAGAAAATCTTGTGAAAGAAACAAACAATGTTGTTAAGATAATAGGGGACCAAAAGCAAGACATGAAATGGTATGAAATCAGCATCACATGTGGGCATTAGTCCTACATGTAAGACATAGAACATGGTAATTTTGCTATACATATATTATAATATACTTGATAACAACGTCATTTATGTGTGGATAATTACTGTTTTGAGAGGTGCCAATTGCAACATTTTAATTAGAGTGGATTTCATTCATGTTTTTATATGTACATATGAAAATATTGGATTTATTTTATGGAATTCAAAACAGTTTATGTGACTGGGATTTCTTATATGATGGGATATAGGAGTATATATAAAGTAGAAATATATGAATAACAGACACTATACAAGGTAAGCTGTTTTTTATTTCACTTAAATCTAGTAAAAACTATTGAAATAATGAATATAAATGTAACCATGTTTTTATTGTCAATTTCTGTAGTCAGCCTTGATGATGCTCTAGTATTCAGCCTAGCAAACAGCCTCAGTAGTCTGAGTAACTGATATGATAGCACAGAGCAGTAGTGAAACTACAAAACAGCTGTAGCAGCTAAAGGGTTAAAATAACCTAATATGATAGTTTCTAAATCTTCCTTAAGTAATGCTTTTTGAATCTGAGCCTCAAATATATGAATCCAATCAGCTGTGGAACTAGGTGGCCTGTAAACTGAACATAAGAGTATTGGCTTTGATTGGGCAAGGGTTACTTCGATCCAGATACTCTCTACCCAATAGCCTTTAGCTCAACATGTCTGTTGTAACTAATGGAACTGTCTACATAGAGAAGAATACCCCCACCACCCATGGAGTCTTTATCTTTTCTTTCAAAGTGGAATCTCTGTATTTGGAGAGCCAAATCATCAGTATCATCGGAAAAAAAGGTTTCACATAGACCTAGAATACTGACTGATCTAGTTTGCTGTAATATTAACTTTATCTTTTCCAGTTTTGTGAGGATGTGTTGAATATTTAGGTTGATTACATGCATACCTCTTTTGAGGTGCCCAAAGACATGACAATTTTATCAGAGGATTGATTTTCAGAGAAGGGAGAATACCATGTATTAATTGTAGAGTTGACAGATTTCTTTACATTGCCTTGATTATTTCCATAAACACATGAAGAAGATAACATATAAGATCCATCTGTTGTACAATGACCACATGTAGTGGATACAGGAGAATATTCAAAATGAGACTGATTTACATGCATACAAGAAGACATTGACATATTAAACACTTGATGAACCTCAGAGGGAGAAGTAACTTGAACAGTATTGCATAATTGTTTACAAGTTAATAAGCTGCACTTTGTACACAAATCAGATAGTGCCTGAAACCTGTTCACAGAATTATAATTATTACATTGAAATGTATACACATATTCTAATGCATTTTGTTTTTGGATGTGTGTTGCATAGGCCTATATATCATAGCCTTCTTCCTATTGGTATGTGCACAACTTTTGCTTATGTCCTAGTTCATTACAAAGATGGCAACGAATCTGTTTTCTATGCAGACACCGCTGTGTTACATGACCATGCTCTCCACAATACAAGCAGTTTTCTGACTCATGCCTAACCCCTTTTATAAGTCATATGTACTGGTCTATATTCCTAAAGAGCAAGGCAGTACCTCTGTTGGACAAAAGGATTTGGTCTTGCTGGTATAATTGTTGGTTCACACAATTGTCTTTGAAGAAGGTTCTGTATTGCAGAACAAATAGTATTTGGAAATTTTCACACAACATACTTAGGGTGTCTGCTGCTGTATTTAGTATTTGTATTTAATTTGGCTTCTTGCTGTGGGTAATTGGAGGTTGTCTTTAGAACAGTTTCTGTGCCTGGATTTGATGATGAGTTTGACACATGATGGTCAGTGTTTACAGCATGTGCTTTATGGGTTCCCTGGAACTCAAAGGAATTTGTTGCCCCTATCATAAACTGGGTTCTTGGAGTTTCCTCTACACTGGTAGCAATCTGGCTAATTTCATGTAAAGCTGTGTTACTGTTAACTCTGTGGGCTTTAGGGATGGGTGTTGAAGCCCTTAGCTGAGAGGTAATTAATTGCAGTCTGGTGTTGTCTACTATTTGGTGAAAAGAGTTGATAAAATGATTTGCCAATTCAATGTAGCCTGGCACTTGTACATGAATTTTACCAGTTATATATAGAGTCAATTTGCATTGAACCTCATTTGTTACTACATACAGGTGTGTCATAGGTAGAGCATCTGACTCATGATCCAAGGGTTGCAGGCTCAATGCCCATCCAAACCAGCCTGGATCATCTACCTCTGTGAGTTGGAATGTCACTTTGCTCCAATTTCCTTGACATAATACATGTATAGCCAATACTGTATAATAAATGCCAGTAAAATCTGCACAAGCAAATCAAACTTGTATGTGAAGTATGATTGTATAGAAATGTGTTACTTTTAACAATTCTGGATCAGCTTCCAGGATTCCAAATGAAAAACATGCTGATGGGTTGGCATTACTGTTAATGTATTAAAATGATGAAACAAGTTAGCCATATATTAATTGACCTGTAACAATAGTAAAGCTTGAATACAACAAAACAATAGATACATGATTTGATCACATTATATATTATAAGGAAAACAATATTGTATATATGTCCATGTTATTACTTATTTTCATGTAATTGTCAGTTATAACATAGGAACATGTTTGATAAAAACTAGTTGGTACATCTCTGATATATATATATATATATATATATATATATATATATATATATATATATATATATATATATATATATATATATATATATGTGTGTGTGTGTGTGTGTGTGTTTATTAATTCTGCAGTGAAGTTTGTCTAATTTGTTTTCATATTTGAATATTAATGCAGGCCTTCCAACAAGTATCATTGACCATAACTCATGAAAATGACCGTTATAATAATGACCTTTAGAATCATAACCAGAATACAAAAATATGATTATTGTGGTCAAATCTGGATCTTGAGTTGTCCACGATTGGTCCTGTTCTGACTTTTCACATTCGATTCAGACTAACTGTATAGTTCTTATGATGCCTTAATCTGCCAAATACCTTCAAGCTTTTGCTTTTACTATATTGTATTATCTAGAACTGGTGTCCTACAAAAAGACTACACTGAAAGTAAATAGGAATGATTAACCTTGTAAATAATTCAAATCGGCACCAAAGTTTAGAAAGGAATTCTCAGATATAGAGTAATGATTGAAAAAAAGCAAGAAAGATAAAAATTACATTTACTGAATTTCTTGTTGTATCAGTGTGAATATTTTATACAGAGGAAGAGATTATTTTAACCATCATGTTAATTTGAAGCAAACAACAAAGATTACATAAGGTTAGATATAAGTCTAGTAGCTATTAACTTGCATGGGGTTTGGAACTGCAGTTTCTTTAACTTTAACGGAACTGGAGGTCCAAATGGTCTGAGTGTACTTTGTTAATTTTTAAGTCGAACATAATATTCCATTTCCTGGATCATATCACACTGCTAACCTTTTCAAAATGCCTATGTTCTACTTTACTGAAAATTGGTCAGATTTGGGACAACATTTACTTCCTTTTTTAGAAGGTTTTGGTAGGGTTAGTGTATCTGATGATGATGCTTTATTGGATACAAGCACAATTATTCCTAACATCCTGCCCCCTACCTACCGGATCTAATCTCTGTGAATATTGAGGCTGCATTCACTTTAATAGTGGAGTTGCTTTTTTATATTCCTTCTAATTATATATTTAACAGTGTTCCAAGATTTTGGAGACCTTCAAGTACATTTTGGAAGGTTAGATGTTTAGGTTCTTTTTTATTTTTGTTGAGAAAATCTTTTGAAATATTAAATATACTGACATGAGTTGTAATTTGTCTTGGACGTATATATTGTAGGTTCACATCAATGTATTTTATCAGTCTCATATTTGATAAATTTTAACTAATTGATTAACATTTAGGTTAATAATTGTGATTTAAATATTAGTCTGATCTTTACTAATTAATTTTGATAGTTGATCACCTGTATAAACCTAAAGTATATTTTCCATTTTTTTTCACATTTTTTATTTGAATAACAATTTCATTTAAGTTAGGTTAATTAGCCATTATTGCATTCTGCAGTTATTTTCTATTGGCTGTAAGATAGCCAGAATTATCACCAACACATATTTAAATTACACATTAATTATTCTGTAATGTACATATTACATTCATAATGACCAAAGGTCTTTGATAAAGATTTTGTTTAATTAGTCTGAATTAAAGAAAGTAATATGTGTGTGTAGAGACAGTTATAAATGTGTCTTTTGTAGTAGATCCAAAGAAATTATGGTTGACAGCATAATTATTTGTAAAGGAAGCTTAATGTAAACTGAAAATGATGATTGTAAACCATGTCATGTTTTTCATTAGAACTATCTGTCGGGGAGACTTTGAGTTATTAATCCAATTCAAGTTTGTTTATTCATTGTACTTTTATTTTATTTTTTATTTTTAGTTTCCCTGAGCATATTATTATATTGCATGTGAAAGGTGCTGCAAAAGAAAATAAAGTATTTTTGCAGTCTTCTTCACATCATACTTTGGACATTTTGTATTTCCAAATAAATGCTGGAGACTAATGCATTTGTTAACCTTTCTCCAGCATTTCTACAGGACAAACAAAATGTCCAGCAATTTAAAGCCAAGTACCTACTAGTAAATTTGGTAACCTAGAAATGTCTCTTAAAAGTTATTTGTGTATGTGTGTGTGTGTATATATATATATATATATATATATATATATATATAGTTCAGGTGCGGTAGGTTAAATAGAGAATTGTTAATTTTGCTTTCAAACAATAAGCCAGCATTGTTCTCTAGTTTCAAGCTTTTTCTTCCTAGATTATCACAGGAAGTCAATGAATTTTAAATTGATGCATCTTAAGATTCAAAGTTTGAGGTCAATGTTTAGAGCTTGATGACCAAAGAGCTTTATGATCTAAGTCTGGATCACCACGATTTTCTTTTTATGGGTGGCAAACTGTGGAAACTGAGTTTTGTGACTCAGAAGAAAAAATGTTTTTTTTAGGCTTTCAGCCCAGAAGGGTTGGGAACCAGTGTGGAAAATGGTGACACGTGTTGCAAGTCACACTTTCTGTCTTGTTTTCAGATTCACATTGTAACCAGCCATCATTTGAATTAAATGTATCCAGAGTTTATTATATTTTTATATTGTATTACACTTATTTTTCTTCTGCATTGAAATGCTTTAATCTTAAATGAAAACTATCTGTATTTAGCACACTAAACAAATATCAAAAATGCTTTGAATTTAGTTTTAATGCTGTTTGTTTCTTATCCACCATTTTTAATAAGCAGTGTGTTATTGTGTAATGTTGTCCCTCTGTTACTGATTTTCTCTTTGTAAAATAACTCAGTTCTCCACTCTCTGCAGTTACAATAGCTTTAGGATGGCATGCTTTTGGGGCAAGGAGAAAGAATATCTATCCTTGATGAAAACATTAAAGAGCAAGGTCACGGAAAGAAGAAAGATGGTTTCCTGAAAAATAACAAATTTTACATCATAACCAAATATACTGGATCAAACTTTTAGGATGGCTTGCATTAGAGGTAGAGATAAAGCTAACTGGTTTCGGGGTCAACAAGTCAGAGGACAATATAACTGTGAGAACAAGAACAAAATTGTTCATTAGCTTTAAATCTAAAGCACAGACCTTTGGTACAGTTTGTGGATAGTTTGCCCTTGGAGTAAGGTGAGAAGTTGATCCATTGGGGTCAAAAGGTCTAAGGTCATAGTTACTTTAGTTTAAAAATAAGAGTATTTGAAAAATATGTACTGTCACCAAAGTTGGTCAGAAATAAGCTTACTTTTTTTGGGCCAAAGGGCAATGACTAAAAGTCAGAAGAATATGGGGAGGGGGGATAATAACTTAAATTCTAGACCATGTACCTTGACCAAAATGTTTATAAATGGTGTTCATTTGAGGTAAAAATATGCCTATTGAATTTAGGCCAGAATTCACAATGGTTTGAGAACATAGAATGCTTGTTCAAGTTTGAAGGCAAGTAGTTCGCTAGGTGCATATTTCCAGGTTATTCATGTTATTGGACTGTGTGTGCGTGTATGCATATATATATATATATATATAGATATAATATAGACTGTCTGGACATTTGTGTTGAGGTTTAGTTTCCTCAAATCCCACATATTTAGTGGTATCCTAAATTGGCATGTATATATCAATACATATTTCTTTCTTTTATTAATGTTGGAGCACACTACAAGATTAATCTTTGATGAATCACCTCAAATATAACAATATCTTTTACCTGATAAATAATTTAGGAATTATTATTTATACATAACATGCTTTGTGAATTTGCAGGAGTGGGAATTTAATGGTCACTTTTTTCTTATAAATACATGTGTGTTATTTTATTTTTCTATAACAGTTTGATATTGCTGTGTAAGTTTTGTTTGGTTCCAAATACAGTGCTAGTAAACTTATTGAAAAATTGAGGATGAAGTTATTATCAAGCATTAAAATATAATTGGAGAAATATGGCATCAGTTTCATGTTTATCACATGACTGCTGTGTTATTTAAATTATTAGAGAGGCTACTATTTTGCTTGTTCCAAGTGACTAATATATATTTCATCAAGAGACTGAAAATACTGAAATATATTAGAGAGGATACTATTTTTCTTGCTCTAACAGATTGCTAATACTTTGTAATAGAAAAAAAAAATGTTGTTTAATCAAAAATAGAAAACTGTACTGATTTTGCTGCCAATATTTTTTTTAAAACTTTACACCTATCAATTTTAAAAGGCAGTATTCATTTCTTAATAAATATCTGGATTCCAAATGCTTTATCCTTTTTGAACTGTATTCATCACTGAATATTTACACTGCAAGAATATAATATTATGGATAGATCAATAAATACCGGTTTCATTTATTATAATTAAATGATTATTTCACTGGGAGTCAATAAAATACTGATATTGGGATACAATAAGTATTGTCATTATTTTTCGTAAAGCCTTCAGCCTCACATATACACATGTTACTCTGTAATTAGCGAAATCATGCGCTCTTCAAAGAAATGGAAACATTTTAATCAGTCACATGATGTGAGGCAAGTTCCTCAAGAGGGAAAGGAATTATGAAGCCACAAAAACAGAAAAATAGAGACCAAAAATTGAAGTCTGTTGCGAGTAAATTTCAGAAATGGCAAAACGCAAACCTGTTATGGTGACAAAATGAGCAAAAATAATGTTGGACAATCGAGGATGTCCAGGCTCATAGGCACAAATAAAACTTCTTTTCTTTTCTGAGAAGAAAGTGGAAAAGATCGATGTTTTTGCCAAGACGTTCACTGATAGAAAGTATATTAGAGTATGAGAGTTGGCATTATTTAATGGTATGCTTATTAATGAAATCCTGGATGCCCCAATGCACGTAACAGATCTTTGGAACATGATAATCTAAAAGTCCTTAGTAAAAACAAACATTTTGATAGTTCCATTATCTCCAGAAATTATCCAGGAATTTATATGGTGACATCTAAATGATGCAGACAAGACAAGATTACATTTACTATTCAAGCTGATGCGTCACTCTCGGGGTGGGGAGATTATTCACTAGATTAAAACAAATCAATTTCTTGTAGATGATGAAACAAGAGTGAATCCATTTTTTCCGTAAATTACCTAGAGTTGTTAGCAATATCTTATGCCTTACAAGCTTTTCATTCAGATCACAGCAATGTCCATATTGAGATTCAGTCTGACAACATATATGCTATCTTGTATATTAATAATATGGGTGGAAAGGCATAAATTCAATTGGATCAGCTAGCTAGGCAGATTTGGGAATGGTGCTTGGAAAGGGAAATATTAATATTTGCAGTTGACGGCAAAGATAATAGACAGGCAGATTATCTCAAGAATGTTTCTGACTCCATGGATGCTAAAGAAATTTTTCAAAGATTTCAAAGATTGTGTGAACAAACTTTTGTTCCAGACATAGATCTTTTTGCATCTAGATTAAACTGTCAGGTAAAGAATTTCACTTCAAGTTTTTCAGAATCAGGTGCATTTAAAATTGATGCATTTCTTTTTCCTGGCATGATTTAATCCCATACATTTTTACCCCTTTTAATCTTGTTGGAAAAATAGTCAATACAATTATTGCTGATAGTGTTAGTAAGCACACTTAATTGTTCTACACTGGGCATCAGGATCTTCATTTCCTCTACTCTTGTCATGATTAACTTCTGTTCCAATTAAACTTCCAAGGCACAAAAATATAATGACTCTTCCACACAATGAGAAGACCATATCGTTAATTGCAGTGACTGTATTGGGAGATTGCTCCAAAAATGATGACTTCCAGCAACAATTCATGGAGATCAGGAAGAACTAAACAATATAATCTGGCATGTAAAAAAGGGAATATTTTGTGTCTGAAGTACCAGTTACCAGTAATGGAATGTAAGACAGTGTCTTCAATACAGTGTCATCAATACTCACAAGGCAATGTTACTTACTACTTTGAGAATGTTTGGTAATACATGGGGCCTCAATCCTTTGCTGATTAATAAATACTAGAAGGGACTGTTTAATTGAAGGCCACCAAAACCAAGATAAGTTGACACTTGAGATGTAAACCTAGTCATAAAATACATGTGTACCCTTTTTCCTATTGAAACTATACATTTAAGGTTATTAACAAAGAAGCTGGCTGCGTATATTATGTTATCTACAGCTCCAAGAGCACAAACTCTAATATTGATGAACCTATATAACATGCCTTTCATGGCAAATAAAATTATATTCAATTTTTGAGAACTGTTGAAAACTTCAAGACAAGGTAAAAATTTCCAGTTGGAACTACTACCTAAAAAGGATGAGAAGCTTGGTGCTATGCATACTTTGCTGCATTATGCATTATCTTGACAAGACTAAAAATCGTCAGAAATCTGCTCAAATTCTGGTATCTTATTGTTGATATAGCGCTTTGCCATCTAGTACTAATGCAAGATGGTTAAAAAATGATTTTAGGACAATCAGAAATTGGTGTGTTTAAATTCAATGCTCATTCTTATAGAATATATTAAAAACAGCAGATTGAACATTAGTAAATGTGTTTAGTAGATGTTTTGTATACATGTGAGGCTGAAAGTTTCCTTTTCTTTGAAGAGTGCCAGTTTTCGCTAATAGCAGAGTAACATGCTATGTATATATGCTCAGCCTCCGGTTTTACTCCAATAATGCCCTTCATCCTTCACAAATGCTTGTTTGAGGTGTTCATTTTCTTCTTTCAGTCAGTGACATCAACCTTAGTTCTGTTTATCCTAAAATTGATAGGCTTCTTTCTTCCTTCCCCCAACTGCAAGCTCTCCACAAAGTTTCTAAATGCTGGTGCAGAATGAATTGTTTGTGTGCATAGTGAATGAATGAATAGTTTGTGTAAGTCTTTGGTATGACTCTGCCAGGAATCAAACCCACAACCTCCCGCATCTGAGGTGGATGCTCTGGCCACTGAAGCGGTCACATCAGCTTGAAGGACATCACATTTCGATATACTCTCAATTATGGTAGGTATATAATTATAATTTCTAACTTGTGATGTTACACACATATGTATACCAAAGTTAACATTTTAAATCTTATTACCTAATGTAATGCTAGTAAATGCATTTAAAATCTAAGATGCATTGTAGTTGTACTATGAATTTATTTCCCTTAACCTATTAACCTAATCCACTTTAATGCTATTTACTGTTAAATGTAATTACATTTCTTCACTGGTTAGCCAGAAAAAAATATTAATTTTCTTAGGGAATACAACAGGATGCATCTTGTTGGCTAAATTATAGTAGCATTTAGCTCTACTATCTTTGCACACACTTGATATAAGCATATGAACATGGAGTATTAAACCCATAAATTGAAGCTTTCAAAAAACATCTTACAATTTAAATATCTCATTTGTACATCTAGGTGGGATATTCCTTTTTTTAAATGCAGAACATGAAGTTAATGCTTAATATTAATTTTTAATTTTGTTGCAAATATGCATCTTTAGTAAAAAAAAAATGCACATATGTACACGAGTTTGTAAAGCTGCATTTCCTAAAATTTTACTAAACTCTTCATGTACATATAGGACTGTCATGTGTAAAGTTTTCAGAAAGGTCAATGCCCTTATCTATTGCCTTTGTATTCTCTTTTAAGTCCAATGACCATGTTCACATAAAGGAATTATTCATATAAATAGCTACATATATGTCAAAATTTTCTTGTGTAGAATCATTTCAAATTTGAACTTTTAGGAGGGAAATTAAAACAAGAAAATGATATGTCCATTCTTCTTCACAACAAGATTTGTATAAGGATAATGTTATTGTGAGACCTTTATTCTGTTATTTGTCTACACTTCTTAGTCAGTCACTTTCCTACATAGCAGTCAAAATGTCTCCAAGGAGTTATTATGTTGACTACAATTTTTCTGCCAGCAGACTACTGTAAAGTTTGATCTTTAAGTATCAAATTGTCATTTCACAGGTTATTAGAGCTTCACTTGAAACAAAAATAATTATGCCATTGATACTTAACTTGTGCTTATGATACATATATAACAAGGTCCATTATAAACTCTCTATACTTGAACATCATGACCATAATTACAATCACTGATTTCTGGACTATCCTGGAACCCAAACCTTTGATTTTGAATCTGTCCACATTTATATAGTGGTCACCTGGCTACAGGAGTAGGTAACATTATTTTGGTGGAGCTTGTGCTGCGAACTAGCAGGACATGTTCTGATAATTTTTAAAATTATTGCCCAATTTATAAATTCTTGACACCTGCCAACAAGTAAAGTAAGGATTAAATTACTGCTTCTACATCCTAATTCATTCTTATAAACATTATGTTTTATCCATTCAAAATCAAACAATATCCATTCAAAATCAAACAATATCTATTCAAAATCAAACAATTGATTTGCACTATTAATCTTCTTGAATGTAATATAAATGTTTTAAAGCAATAGATTAAAAAGCTAGTTATTAATTAAAAATTCTTACAGTATCCATATAATCAATTATAAACATACCAATACAAAATAAAATGGTAATGAAATATTTTGGCATACATGAAAGGCTCTGATTATAAGCATTATCATAAACAATTCATTTCAATACCGTTAATATTAAATACACATCTCCATTGTTTTGCTGGGTTCTGATGCAATGTATATTTCAACTTCCAAACAACATGTTGACTCAACAGTAAATATGCCAGCTGATAGTGTCATTAGGGAATATTTTAGAAAACAGTGTATAAACAATAATACTCGTCTTTAAATCTGTTTGTAAATGCAACAGTATCATTAAATGCCTGGTGTCAAGATCAAGTAGAAAAAGTAGGGCTTATGTTGACATGTGCATTAATTTTAATTTACATAAACATGACAAATTTGGTAGTAACAATAGACCAAGTCCAAAACTTTGCTCTTTTTTTTATTGTTAACATACGCAATCTGATGATATGTAGGACTGTAATAACATTGTCCTGTGTAACAATTATGTGCCAAAAATAAACCATTTAAAATTGGACATTTTTCAAAAAGCAACATGTTTTGTGTTCATGTGATTTGGATTTTTAACGTAGCTTTAATAATTGTTCAGTCATATCGCTATGATGTTTGCAGTTTATTGTGACTGAGGCATAATTCTGCAGACATGTAGCATGATGTCTGACCAAGTCACATTATCCTGACACCCTGCTGACCAGTCCTTACACTAACCTCTGTTAGTACAATTTTTATAAGTTTTTGGTATGACTTGGCAAAGTTGTGACCTCCCGTGCCTAAGGCGAATACTCTAACCACTTAGGCCATCAGAGTGGTCTATGTTGAGAACATAAAAACAAGCCTCACTCACTCCATGTTGCAAAAATTCACTCTGTTCTGACCACTTCTGGTTTTTGATCAGGATTTTTACAATCTTTATGTCAGGTAGAACAAGCATTGCTCTTAGACAATTATGGGTGTGCTATGTACGCTTGCTGGTGCCAAACTGATTGTTCTGGAAGCAATTTTCACCAGGATATGTCAGAGTGACCAACACTGGAAATCATTCCAGCTTACATTACACGTTTTTTGTATGACTGTGAGGAATCACAACAGCACAGCTGGCATTGCATCAGACTTGAAAAACTATCAATCCAACCTGTCTAGTAGTAGCGATCCACTTTCAAACCCTCACCCACCCTATGTTTGTTGGCATTTCCCAAACAATTTCTACTATCCTTCACTAGGAAGATCGAATTATTGGAGAATGGCCAGTATATCTTAAACCAAAAAATTCATTTAACACTGAGCACCTTGCAAGGCAGCTGTTAGTACCATTTTTGTAAGTCTTTGGTTTGACTCGGCCAGGGTTTGACCCCATGATCTCCTGCTTCCGAGGTAGATGCTCTAATCACTAGGCTACCGGAGCAGTTGTGCAACAAGTTTACTTTAAACTGTTATACCAGCTACATATATTAATGTAAGCTCTACATCATGGCCACTCTCTCAAATGAATATTTCTTGTTCGCTTTGTCCAGTTAAATGTACAGGTAAATAATCAAGAGTAATAAAGCTTCTCTTAACACACAATCACATATTAAATATAAACTACAGTATCACAAAAATATATCATGAAATACAAACAAAATACATCTCCAAACTCTGGGAGGAACTAAAATATACAATAAGAGCTAATTACATTAAATCTAACCTTAATTACTGCAATCAGAAAGATTCAAATATACAAAGAATGAAGAAAACAAATAGTAATCATACAAAACAAATTCCTCCAATCAGGAATCGTGGTAAACAACTTTCCCACCTCAGTGAGTTCAAGCAGCATCAAAGAGTAAATTAGAATTCAATGTCTTGTATAAAGAAATGAAGTAATCTTCCAAAACATGTAGCTCTGCAAAACGTCTTTAATTTTAAATATGCGATCCCTTGAAAAGAGAACTAAAATAGTTTCAACTCTGTATTGCAACAATAAATATAACAGGTTTACTTCAAAAAATGGTTTTAATCTATTTGGGGCAAAAATAATGAAATATGCATACAGCCAACAACTTTAAAGCCTTAAATGGCAAATATATCAATTGTTTTCTTTGAATGAAACTCTTTTTAAATAAAAAACTTTATACAAGGCATATTTTCTTTGAATTAGTTGTTTAAACCAGCAGTTTCCTGTACCGATTAAAAGTGGCTTTGGTATGAATGATTTAATCACAAGATAACCATCCTATATTTGTATACATGTGATATGGCCAGGTCTAGTTTGCACCTTGTACAAATTTGTTTACTGAAATTTTTAAAGAATTATTTTGCATTTCAGAAACATTTAAATGACCAATATTTTATCATCAAAAAACTGTTTGATTAGTACAATTATACCTACCTTGAAAGACCAATGCTATGAGACCATATTCTCAATGCACTGATATATTGATTATATAGAGTTATTACCTGTTATGAGAGACAATTATTCTTTTGCAGGAGGGGTGGTCTTTTGATACTGGTTTTACCGTGTCAGATACTGAAAATCAGGTTTTAACTTCGTCTTTTGAATCATGTGAATATAAACTTAATTTTTTAAAAAATGAACTCTTAAAAACTGAATGAGAAAAGGTACATTTCAATATGAATTTTTTCTTTAACCTAGTTTGTGATCTTTGTTAATTGTTAATTATGTCATAAATTACAATTAAATATCTAGATTAAATCATCTAAAAATGTTGTTTACACAATGTTTTTCTCATTCAAGATTTGGCTCAAATTTAAAAAAGTTTAAGAAGAATACATTTGTTTTTGTAAAAATAAATCAAAATGAAATATGTTTATCTAACAGTAATTGAACATATATCTACAAATTTCACTAGACCACAACACTTTCTTAATTACAGCTTTAAAGAAATATTTACACAAGTGTCTAACTTTACACAATGAAACAAAACAAAAGTACATTCAAACAATTTTCTTCTAATTTTCTTATATCTTCTTTCATACATATTCTATTACCATTTCCAATGCCTTGTCTTAAGACTGTACATTATAGAACAATCACACCTTTGTGAAGGTGTTTGCCTATTAATACATGGTTAATATATATATATATATATATATATATATATATATATATATATATATATATATAACTGTATATATATATATATATATATATATATATATATATATATATATATATATATATATATATATATATATTCTTAGTTACCTTTCTATAAAAAAACAACACAATATTTAAAAAATATCTTAGATTATAAAGCCATGAATATATCAACACATATTTTATTACTACAGCTGCTTAAGGATAAATATTCAATCACGTCATTTGTACTACTGGTGAATTCGGTCATATAAAGAAAACCAGTATGTTGAAGGGACTGACTCTGGTGGCCCTTAAGGAAACTAAGATTTGCCCTTTTTGAAAGCAGAGTGCTGAGATTTCTTTGAACACAGTGAATGTCAGATCAACTAGACATCATAAAAATTCTTTTTGTGTAAACATGTTGACATGGCCATCACAATTGTCATTATACTGAAATTATACATTAAATTTAGTCATTTGGGAAGACCCCATGTCGCTATGGTTACCATTCAAAAGAAGATAACATGATTTTCACGTTCATCACTATGTAGCCCTAATGGAGGTCAGATTATCATTTGAGCTTTTCAACACCATGTCCATATCAGATTAGCATCTAGTTAATGTGAGCTTTTTCAACACGATGTCCATATCAGATTAGCATCTAGTTAATTTGAGATTTTCAACACAATGTCCAAATCAGATTAGCATTAGTTATATTTGGACCAATGGAAGATGCTTTTTTTAAATGAAATCACCATGACTATGTATTCAAAAGGTTTTGTAAAAGCGATATTTAATTTCGGATTGGCACCATTTTCATTGGGAAAAGTATTTCAGAGTAAAACCCATGTGAATGTAATCATTCATTGAAGATTTTGGCTAACAAAAGTTTTAAAATGTTCACTAAGAAGTTGTTAAGAGCTTAATTTTATTTTTGGACCAACCAGACCTTGGAATGAATGTGTTTGTAAAACATGGTGGCAATCCTCTGTGTAGTTTACAATCAGTAGTGATATTAAGTTCAGGGGATAAAGAAATACAGACACAGAGACACTCATATAAAAGTGAAGTGTTTAAAATGATACATATTTACATTTTGACACAGAAGAAAAAACAATCAAAAACAATGAAAAGGCCTAAATTAAAGAAAATCTAACATAAATGAAATAACTACATGTTATAGGAACGACCTATTTTATTATGGCTTAAAAAACATGATTAGCTGAAAGCTATTTCCTCAACAGCAGTAAGCTGTTTGGAGTGAACTAATTGTCTACATCAAGAATATCATGTACCATCTATAATGTAAATTGGTGCATTAATTGCTTTCTAGTTTTACATCCCAGATAATTGTTTTACTATAAGAATTACTGATGGCTTCAAGGATGATATATCAAACTATCAAACGTATAAATATCAACTTTAATCATCAAGTAACCGCTAAAAGTTGCAATATAAATTTTAAATATTTATGTCTTTTCTTCTTTCTATATTTTAATTATGTACATGTAATTGAATAAATCTGCCATTACAATTTGATTAAATATAAAATACATAAGCATTTACTGCTTATATGTATTTAAATGATTCATTATAGAATCTATCAGGGCTGATACTCGCTATAATCATTTCCTCATAATTAAAAATGAGTTTTGACCATTTGCAATGCTCAATTCACTTTTTCAAGATCAATAGGAGATTAAAATAAAGACAGGCATTATATTCTCCTTTATCTATGCTATTTAAGACAGTGATTTGAATGCTTGGGATACAATTAGGGATGGAGTGATGAATGGTTGGGGAAAGATTTTAAAAAAAAAAAAAAATCTCACAAAATTTATTGACTGTAAACAGAGATCTGAAAATTGGATTATTGTAATAGACTGGGATATAATATACATTCAAGGATATATAATGGATTTCAGGATTATACTCTTAGCTCTTTCTCCCTTCACCTCTGTGTGTACACTTAGAGACTGCACATATACCTACCTTACTACCAAATATAGGTTTGAATGATAATTAAGAATGGAAATAAAATGTGTACACTGTATAGACAATAGGTTATAACAGAGAAAAGTTGCAGGATCCACACCTGATAACCATGTATACACTTAATGGGCATGATGAGATACATTTACATGTGATTCTAATACAGAACATGGGTTATAACATTGGGCTATGTTATTTGTCCCTTGCTCTTATCTTCATAACATCAGGATCCCCCATCTTTCAACTGGACATGAAAAGACATAATCCACTGTTGGAGCAGGTCAAGAAAAATAATGGCACAGATTGGAAATATGGTGTGTTACTAATTCAACTAGAGTTTGATTGATATCATTGTTTTACCCAAAGAAATCATGTGCATCAAACTAATGTAGCATGATATATGCATATTTCATGTAAACTGCATTAAGGACAATAGTCTTACACTTGTTGCAATACAAACAAGAGCTCAGAATCCTCCTATATCTTTTGATATTAAGTCCCTGCATACCAAATCCACACATGCTTTCTATCAATTCTTAAATTTATATCTGCAACTTTTTTTAAAAAATGGTTGCAACTAAATCAATTGCAGTGGAGACCTAACCAAGATGCACATCAGGTTCCAATGTATGATGCATCAACTATAAACCAAATATTTTCACCTGCAGATAGTTTGTGTAAAAGAATTACTGTAACAACTCTTGATAATTGAAAAATGTGACTATTTCGGAATATTTCATCTGAATTGATCTTTTTATTTATATAGCAAGCAGCAGAAATGGCAGTTATGTGTTTGTGTTGTTTTAAAATCTAACCATGGCAATCATAAATGAATGGCATCTGATGTTATCAACAATGTATAACAGTAAATGAGCTATAACTTTAATGCTTACATCAGGTACCTGCTTTTAAAGATAATATAATACTGTTCGGACTTGCACTTTGTATGTCATGACTTCTCTGTTATAGTTTTGTCAGACCTATAAAGCTGTTTCAGGATTAATATCTGCCTCAGTAATTCCCTTAGCTGCAAGTTGCTCCTGAACTCTCTTCAGGTAACCAGGATCTGGATATCCATATCTGTAATAAAAATATACATGTACAAGTAAAATATTACTCAAATTAAAGTACAAGCCTTCTTTTGGGCAAAGTATATAATAAGTGTATGTGTGATTTGGATTTTTAACGTAGCTTTAACAATTTTTCAGTCATATCAATGTGATGTTGGCAGTTTGTAGTGATAACCAGCACTTGGACATGATGTCCCCACCCAGTCACATTATCCTGACACCAGGCTGACCAGTCCTAACATTAACCTAAATTTTTAGTGCCTAGCAAGATGGAAGTATCGGAGAGTGGCCTGTATGTTTTGTTCCAAAAACCGTGATTTATCATCTGATACTACAAACAAGAACATATTAAATGATTTAGAGTGGAAGTCTTTTGATCCAAACTGCTCAGCATTTACCCATTTGTAGAGGTATGTGCACAGTGGGATTTGCCAATATTGCTATGTACATTAACTTACTGTTAAACAGAATAATAAAAAGTAACTACACACTTGCCCAATATTAAAAAAGGTTTCCATGTGGGCACTAGTTGTTGTTGTAGGGTTTTATACCATTTTTCAGCACAATATAGGTTATACATGGCGGCCAGTGCTAATGGTGGAGGAAGAAGCCAGGAAACCCCCGGAAAGAACCACCGACCCACAAGAACCTACTGACAAGCTTTCTCACATACCCACATTGGCCAATTGTGAGACTCAAACCCACGCAGACAGAGGTGAGATGGCAGTGATCCGTAATGGATATCGCTTTAGACCACTCAGCCACTCGGTGCCCCTGTAGGCACTAGTCATACTCTGCAGTAATACCTAGGATTGTACTTCCTGACAGAATGAGTAAGGTTGTACAAAATCTACTCATCCAACAACCAGTTATCACATTTCAATCACCATTGGTAACCTGATGATGTTCACAGGGAAGTACATGTAGCAGCAATGCATTTTAAAATTAGCTATTGTATGCATATTTGACCTGTCATCACTCATGATTGAGGAAGAAGTAATGAAAAGTTTGTACCATATTTTAAAACTCCTTATACAAACTGCCAGGGAAATAAAATATTTTCCAAATATGTTCTTGTCTGATATAACATTTTACTATAGGGTAAATTTTTAATAAATCTATTAAATGATAACTGATTTCCATTTTTCTGGACTGATCATGAACACTGAAAGAGAATAAGGAAAATGTCTGTAATTGTCTGTTTGTACATTCTAGGTGATTGAATTTAAAATTACTGCATTCAGTCTATGAGATGATGCTGTGTTGGGCTTAACATGTGTATCGGCATAATCATCAAATGCACTGATGCTTATACATGTATAAAGGTATGTTCCAAGAGAGATTCTATTCAGGTAAATATACAATTGTAAGTTTGATTCTCTCTTTAATCTTCATTACATTAATGTTATATAAGGAATTTTTAAAGCATTTAAGTAATAAATCAATCCTTATTCTGTAATACACCTCCTCTTGAATTTTTTACAATTTAACATTACATGAGCTGATGTGCTGTTAACAACCAACAAACTGACCAAACAGCAAGATAGATCCCTAGACTCCAGGGCTAAACATCTATGAAATTTATCTAAAGATGAACAGACTATAGTGTACAAAACACATTTCTTTATCTGTTTTTTGGACCAATTGATCTTTGAGCTGCCTAGCCTAATATCTGATTTTTATTCTTCCCATAACAATCCATATTGTTTGGTACCATTATAAGCTTTGTAATCAAAGATATTTTAAAGAACATTTTTATTGTTCTTGTTACAGTTACCCCCAAAAAATCAAAATGTGGCCAAGGTGCATGCAACAAGGATATCATATGGTGCAGAAACCTGATTTTTACTCTCTAAATCACTTTTGTCATTTTGAACAGAAATAATATATTTATTCCTTATCCCAAGTGTAAAAAAATTAAGACACAATATCATCTGGAATCAAGTTTATTTAAAGAAAATCATTTTCTTCTTTAAGCCACTGTGAAACTTAACTTTGATGTAGTGCCAGTAAACTGCCATCTCACTCTGAAAACATTCACTACATGACCGACAGTTGAACTACACTGATTTGTTATCATAATCATAAACTGACAAATATTTGTATGAAGATTTCTTTTATATCTAATAGTTATCAACACAGGTTTTTTATCAACAGCTAAAATTGAGACACTTTATTACAAAAAGCACTTGCTAATTGAAACAAATTGATATGAACGAAAACATCTATGCTTTTTCCCATCCACTAATCTGAAGCAATCAAAATATATCAATCAATTTTAAATATACAAACAGTAGATAACTATAAAGAAAGAAAGAAATTGTTTTTGTTATAGGGTTTAACATCATTTTTTAGCACAAGATAGGCTATAAATTGCATCCAGTATTAATGGTGGAGAACCAAGAAAACCCCAGAAAGAACAGCAATCATGTCCAATATTTTTGTTTTATGACTTTCTGTGATGACAATCATTACACATTGGATGTATCTGTGACTTAAACAATACCAAGATTCCATCCAGAACAGTGCCCAACTTGCCCTGATCTTCATTTCTTTGTATAAATGCATAGTTTTCATACATAAAAAGTTCAAAATACAGCTGCTCATATCATCTTTTAGAGTACCTCAATCAGAGCACACCTCACAACTGCTCTGTACCCTAAACTGGCTATCCATTCGATACAGAATCAAACACAAACTTTGTTCTCTGTGCTACTTTTCACTTACAGACTCCAGTCCAACATAACTACTAGAGACCGAATAATGTTTTGTATCTTCTATGTTTTCAGCATGTTTTTATGTTTTCCAATTTCATGGTTTTTGTTATTTGTTTTTCTGTAGTGTCGTAATATCATTATAGATGTTGTAAAGCGTTATACAAAGTCCTCATTATTATTATTATGTACAAGCTTTTTCTAGTTCATGTCTAATGGCATTATTTGGTTTTCTGTACTGTAGAAAATTTACTGTAAGAAGTTTGCCCAAGACAGATCTTATCACATAATGACCTTACATGTTTCTAAGTCTAACTAATTTTGTCAGGCCATGTGCATTCACAAAACCCACCATGTCCTGTTGCAGCTATGGAGAAGTACATTACTTCAAGGAATAAGCCGAGTTGGTGCAAATTCACTTCTTACTTGGACTATGACAGCTCTTTTCTCTCATGTGACAAATTCTTTAATTTTGCCCTTCAATTAATTCCTTTAAATTTGAACCCAATCAATACATTATCAGTGTAATTACATTGCAGATTCAGGTAGGTAGCTACATTTCTTTATATGCGGTAATTAATCAAGCTTGAAATACTGGTAAATCTGCCTGCCAGACACCCCCACTGCTAAATTACTGTACTACTGTATGATCTAAACCTGTGGTTGAACTCCAGATGTGATATGAATCTGCCACGCTCATCCCAAGTTAATTGATAAATTATGAAATTAAGTTTTAAACAACACCTGCTGATTCATTAAGATACATAACTGAGTAGCATAGGAGACAACCAAAGTAAACTTGATTATTAATGTTTTGCATGAAACTGTACATTGATTTAGGTTTCATCTTATGTAGTTAGCTGATTAGTGAAACCATTCATTGATATATTGATACTTTTGCCATGCCAATACAATTATCGATACAACATCACAGAATGGACCAAGAAAAGTTTTGCAGAGACACAGGCATTGGCACATGATCAAGACAAGTGGAATGAACTGGTCAGATGTTCCGCAGCACAGTGCCTCGAAAACTACACTAGGTCAAGAGACTGAAGATGAATATTCGAAGATAATTAGTGTAATAAGAATAAATGCTAAACTAAATTCACTTTAACACAATATTCTCACATCCAAAATGTAAGACAACCAAGACAAAACTCTTACAACATGAGTATCATAACCCCACCCCATGTTTAATAGAACAGCTTCTGTGGCAGCTATATTGGATATCAAATTAGGACAATTTTTTAATGTAGGACATTGTGATATGACCATCCATTTAGAAAGAGTTGCAATAACAGGACTTTCAAGATGGCTGCTGTGGTGACCATAGTGGATGTCAAATCAGCACTGTTTTCATTTACAACCAAGTAATCATCATGACACTCTGGTGAAAACCTTACGCCAATATGACCATGCAGATAGGTGGAGCAGCAACAAGTAGAGCCTAAAATTGACCACCATGGTGGACATATCGGAAGTCAGTTTGGCAGAATGTCAGCAGCTAGATATCATACAAAGTACAATTGTAATTGCTGCTAATATAGTGGCCAAAAAGTGTTTGTTTGTTTTTATGGTTTAATGCCATTTTTCAGCACAAGATAGGTTATACATGGCGGCCAGTATTAATGGTGGAGGATGAACCCAGAAAAGCCCGTAAAGAACCACCGAGCCACGAGAAGCTACTGGCAAGCTTTCTCACATACCCACATTGGCCAAATTTGAGACTCGAACCCATGCAGGCAGAGATGAGATGGCAGTGATCCGTAAGAAAGTGCTTTAGATCACTCGGTGCCCCAACAAAAAGTATAATCTATATCCATACTTAAAGTACATTGTACTACTAACCAGGTTCTACAGCTGGTCAAAATTCTTGTCACAAAGGGTATAAAATCCATATGGATTAAACCAAAAGACAAATGCAAAATATACTTAAAAATTATTTTTATTCAGCGTTCACAAGGATTAGAACCAAAATACAAACACAAAAAGCACATTCACAAATTATTTATATTCAACACTCACTTGTCTAGTAGTCTACATGTCTAACTTCAAAGTTTATGAGATACCCCTATCTGCTATAAGTTTCTCAAAGTGGGGTAGATTGGGCTTTCTTTTGACCATGTGCATAAATGACAAAGAAATATGACATATATGGATGGACATATACTCATGGACACCAAAGTTATCCCTATACCAAGCTTCCATCAAGGCTGGCTCAACAAAAATAAAAATTAGAAAGAAGCATGTGAAACAAAGCTTCCACTTAGCTAATATTGTACACAACAGATAAAGTTACATGTACTTACTGTCCACCAGAGAGTGTTGTTGTCTTGTGATGAATATCATTATATGTCAGAACATGATGACTCACATCCAATGAAGATCTACCAAATGTAAAGATCAGTCTTCTTTCAAATGCAACTCTCAGTAAGTTGCAAACTGTCCTTCCCTCTGTTGTATTTGGTAGATATGCTACACGGTATACACTGTCAAACCATGTTCCTGGCTCTGGATGATTTGGCTTCAAGAAGGATATTTTATAATTATTTAAAAAAAAACAGTGAAACTTTAAAGAAGATGACAAACAATTCTTCGTATTTTATATGATAAAACACAAGAAGAAGACTGTTTACTTGGCAAACAATGTAGAAGCAATATCCCTGCCAAATGTTTTGTTATTCCACAAGGGTAGAGAGAAAGTGGTAAGAAAATGTTAAATATATCAAATTATGATCAACTATTGCATTCTGTAACTGGACACATTCTTGAATTGTGTACTATGCAACAATTATGATTTAAAAACACCTTATACCACCTGCTAGTTACTGCATGATGACGGTTGGTTGCTATTAAGTATATCTATATTCTGTGTTTCTTTTTTCTTCACGATTATAGATTGTAGGGTCATTTAGTAAGCAATATATTAAATAGCTCATTTTGTTCATGATTCTGGGTTAGAATTGTTAAGACAATGTCATTTGGAAATTATATAGTCTACCTTATTTCTAATTGGTAAGCTGGTAAAAATTTAATGAAAGGCAAGTTTACAAGTTGAAATGTTTTGGAAATGAACTTGTGACCTCACGATTATCTGCACTGGAATTACAAAGTGAACATATACTAGTTTGGAAGTACTGTGAATTCATTTAAAGACATTTTGGATATATCATTGTGATGCATCAAGACTGTCAGCACATCAACACTTTCAAGTGCTACTGGCAAATCAGCACAATATATTAGACTTCATTCAGAACTCGTTTGGAATACTGTATACTCATTATAGAATATTTAGAACCATATAAGATTTAATTCATATTCTGTAAATTCTTTTTAAATTCTTCGCTTTGTATTTTAGGGAAATAAATTAATTGCTGAATTTCTCAAAACTAGATGGCTTTCACGTTTTTTGTTACTTAGTTTAAGACCATGGTCCTGTAATGAGGGGTCATTCAAACAAATTTACTTAAGATATTTCTGAAAAATTACAGATGCTTCTGAATATTAAATTCACTTTGTTTCATACTTTACTTAGTTCCTGATATTTTAATTTCACATAATAATCTGAAATTAAAAACAACAATTGTAATTATATGGAGAGAGACAGACAGACAAGTGGAAAGCACTTTTAGTATGTATCTTGCTACAATGGTCCAGAGAGAGAGATGGATCCAAAAAGAGAGATCTGGATCCAAAAAACATTTCATTTGTCATTTGTCAATACTTTTATTTTTACTGTAGAAAAGAATCTGGACAGACTTGTATCAAATTGAAAAAGACTATTTGAAAAGTGGCATACAATCAAGATTGATAAATATTATGATGACTCATATTAACTGAAGAGTTCAGGAATTGCTTCCATACTGACTTACATTGATGAGAAAGAGTTTGAAACTTTAGGAATTGCTGCTAGTATATCTAATAAATATTTCTGGATCCAAAAAGCTTCATTTGTCTTTCTCTATCTTGGTGAGAGAGAAAACATCCCTGTCTCAATATGGCAAAATTCTTTTAGACTCAAACTTCGGATAAGACTGATCTGAAATCTTTCTCTCTTCCTATGTGCATTTATTGTAAGAATTATTATTGGCGAATATGGTTATGTGAGAAAGCTTGCTGGCAGCTTCTTGTGGGTTGGTGTCTTTTTCTGGGTTTTCACGGGTTCTTCCTCTACCGTTAATACTGCCTGCAATGTACAGCATATCTTGTTCTGAAAAATGTCATCAAACCCTATAACAACAAACTGATCCCAACAAGGCTTGTTGCTTACAAGTGGATTATCCACAACCTTATCTCTAGCTAGATCATAGGTAAATAATGAATGTAATAAGTGGGTAAAGATTTCAATGTTCTGACAGTCATGGTTGCTAATTCTGATAAAAAAACATTGACAAAGCCCAGAATAAGAACACTTTCACTAGATGAAGACTTCTCAGGCAAAGGCCCTTATAATAAAAGATTGATGTTGTTTTTAATATCCCAAATCTCTTCCAATCTGATCAAAGGTCAAATTTTATGCATGGAATTATCCAGCAAGTTATGCATGAATCGGGCATCAAACAGTTTAGATCTTCTGCCTATCACATCGAAAGTCATAGAGCATTTAAAAAGATTTAATCAAACTTTTGAAGAATATTATTCAGTCATTTTGCTTTGATACAGGAAAAGATCGGGATAAGGTTGTTCATTTGTTCTTGTTTGATATTAGGAAATCAGTTAGATAAAAAAACGTCCGATTTTAGTCTCTTAGAACTAGTTTTTGAAAATAATGTCTATGAATCATTGAAGTTATTAAAAGAGAAACTTCTAACCAAAGATTCAAAAATTAATCTTCGTCTCTGATTTCAAATATAAGCTGTCAAAGCCTTGTGAAGTTGTGAGAACTGCACTTCAATTTATTCAGTCATGATTTAAATAAAGGTCTGACAGAGATACAAAGTAAGGGGTTTTCACCCTGTTGATAAAGTTCTGGTTCTCTTGCACATAGCTCAAAATACTCTTATAAACATTTTTATTTATTTATTACAACCTGAAGATTTGGAATACAGATCATTAGGTAATAGGCAGTACACTTTAGTCACCACTAATGATCAGAACCAATAGTTCAGAAGGGATAAGTGACCAGAATGGACGGGTTACCACAATGGCCTGCTGCAAGTCAAACTTGTCTTCAACAATGACAAAAATTAAATTTTTATCCTGCACTCTGTCTTGAGAGGAGGGTACTATGTGACCTAGTGTCTCTGCTGTGAGGGAGACTTGGTGGGAGGAGAAACTTGATCTGGAAACTCCTCCTGTAGAGATAATAAACTGTTTAGAGCAGTGGTCTCTGTAGGTGGTTTTGGGTAAGTTCGATCCCCCTCACTCTTTTTGTACTTAACCTCATCAGACAAAGTAGGTCTATGGCCTTAAAGCACGACCTCACTACTATATGAGTCCCAGGTCCAAAAGTCCAAGGCTGCATGTAGGGAATATGCTAATTACTTTCCTATGGAAGAATGCTCCAAATCCTGTAGGAATTGAGAGGAATAATAGGGAAGAAGGAATGCCATTCCAATCCCCAACCCTAATCTGATATCCCAATGGGATGAAAAGGCAGTCTTGAGAAAGGGGAGAACTCAGCTTATCTCTGTACTTAACAGTTTCTAAAGACACCAGTTACAGCTCATTAGTAAAAGCCAAAATCAGATCTGACGGAACTGGATCTTCAGAAAGTTATATTGCATCACCAGGTCCTTGGGACTGAAAGGGTGCTGCTCCCCACTTATGATGGGCTTGACTCACAGTCAGCCCTTATCAAGCTGTGGGTCAGTAGAGGGTGATAATCCTGTCTGGGTCTGACTTGCTCTCTGCCTCTTTGGACAAGTGAGAAATTAATGCTCTTCCTTTTAAAGGAAGGACAAATCACTAATGTGGTAAACAGAGGTTACTGTTCCTCCCTTTAGGAAGGGCATGACTTGTTCTATGCCCTCACATTATGGGGACAATGCTACTCCACCTCTCAGGAGGGCATGACTAACTCTCCACCCATTTATACCTTTCCTTGGGCAGAGGGCCACTAATCCCAGGAGTCTCTGAAATGACCTGCAAATGAGAATCCAGAATATTCAGACAAAGACAAGGATAATGTTCTCCTTGCTTGGTAGGTTAGCCAACTCTTCATGATATCCCATATCTTGTCAGACTAGAGGCTACAAAAGGAAAAGCTGTTTCTCCTCTAACAGCGTGTACTTGATAAACAAAAAGTAGGGTATGTGTCCCCAAGATATTTTTTGTGGCCATACTAACCCACAACTAAGACATTGTTCCTGAAATAAAGATACTGAAAGAAGAATGATATATTAATTTTTTTTTTAAATGAACCAGGTAAAGCTTCGACAAAATCTATGCTAATACAATTTATTCAACAAAGAAATACCTTAAGTGGGTGTTTTACTAAATGGTAAAAGAAAAAAGAAACAACTCTAAGGTTTCAGGAAGAAAAAAATTAACCAAACATTATTTTCTTTTGAAGTAAGAAACTACAAAAAGATACAGTGGGTTACAGTTGCTATGGATCATTGAAAAAGTTATTGAAACATTACTGAAGGTTATTTGAACTAAGATGAAAAAGATCCCATTTATAAATGAGTTTTCTGACAGATGTTATATGACCTGCTTAGCATGAACCCATTTGATAAAGTGAATAAAATAATTGGTAGGTGAGTCTATAGACTGCAAAAATGTAAGGATAGGGAAATTCAAATAGAATACTTACCCTTGAAGTTTGTTATTGTAATGTGAAAAAGGACAAAGATCCAGTGTGAACATATGATTAAGAGAGCTTGCAGTATCAATAAGTGTTAAACTAAAAATGAGAGAGAAGAAAAAGGTCAAGATTCCGTTAGAAGCTATTGATGTTACACTGCTGTTTATATTCTTATAATAAATGACACAAGTTAACCTGCCCATCTGGCCCACTTTACCTGTCAGTGGGTCATGGGACCAGACTAATTTTGGACTCACTCTGTTGTTAGTTTATGCTTTGTTGCTAATATTTAAAGTGACTTGGTATATAAGGTGTGTATTATAAAATATGAAGATCTGCTACATAGTGTTACAGTTGTAATGCCTCCCATACATTTTATTGAATAAAGCAGTTGTGACTGGAATGTCTCACATTCACAGGTAAGTACTGCAAAGTGATAGGGTGACATTACAGTGCAAATTATATATGGATGCTAGAACTGTTACCATCAAGTAGGATTCACAGCCCCAAGTTAAATGATATATGGATGCTACAACTGTTACCATCAAGTAGGATTCACAGCCCCAAGTTAAATGATATATGGATGCTAGAACTGTTACCATCAAGTAGGATTCACAGCCCCAAGTTTATTATATATGGATGCTAGAACTGTTACCATCAAGTAGGATTCACAGCCCCAAGTTTATTATGGGCCATTACTTAAAAACGTTCAGACAAAACTGGCTAAATATCAGTCATATAGGAGGATGTTGGATATGGCCTTAACAAGGATTTAATAAAACTACAAAACAATGTGACTGAGTGCCAAAGAGTTTAGATGAATAGTGCAGAGTGTAGATGAATAGTGCCAAAGAGTGTAGATGAATAGTGCAGATAGCTTGATGACACTAGTAGTTATGTACTCTTATCTGGAGTTATCAACCTGGTTTTATTTTGTATGTACTTACACTGTTAGACTGTCCCTTTAAATGGTCATTACTTAAATCGAACTGTCAGTCTAAGTGAAAATGCTTGAAGGAGAAGTTTGAAGAAAACACATTTAGAATCAACTGATGGAAACAAACAATGATTACAACATACCCCTTGCTTTCCACTGGGAATCCTGTACTCTATTTTTAAGGTGTCTCTTCTTTCAAACCCATTCAAACTGAATTTCATGACATTTACTTTCATTTCTCCACCTTCTGGCTGGTTCCCATAGATTATTTTATGTAAGGATCCACACGTAAGACATGCTGGTTTTGATTCTACACACTTAATGCAGAATGTATGGCCGCAACTCAATGTTTTGGGGGATTTCGCTTTGTTCAAGCAGATATGGCAATCTTCCTTAGATAGTGCACCTGATACAGGAGTCTTTGGCTTGACCTACATAAAAAATAGAATATCTAATGAGACATCATTAATCATAGGAAAGGTCAAACAGAGATTTATTTTTAGGGTTGGTACTGTGGTTTAACATAAATAAAAAATTCCTACTTTGGAAATCAATTGATCGCTTCTAGCCTCAATATTGCCTTAGGATAATTGTGGTTATTTTAAAAACTAATTGGTTCTCTTTTAATCAGTGACTTTGCTTCCTGATCTGCACTTAAAATTAACTTCTCTTAGTAATAATAGCATTTTGAAAGTTAAAATATTTTTCACTACCAAAAATCAGGCTATTTTCAATGTCAGTAGCACATATTTTGAAATAAAACTTTAATCATAATGAGAAGAATCTTGATGTACACTTTTTAACAAGTAATTTCACTAATGTACCATTACAATGCTAGCTAGGCAATGTTAGTTTTGAGCCCTACTGATTCCCTGTACTTCTAGAGGAATACGTACGTTATAAAGAAGGCATGAGATTTTTGCGGATTCAAAACAGTATTTTCAAGAGACTAATGTTCTGCATACCCACATTGTCGATTAATATTTAAACACAAGTTTTTCCTTGCAATTATGATTTTTTCCAATTTATTTTTTTGCTTTTGAGAAGATATTTCTCTCCAAATAAATATTATCATAAAAATAAACATAGGTTGCATTTTCTATTTGCTATTGTAACATGTTTGTACCAGATCACATATACAACAGTGTAATGGACTCAAGTAAATTTATACAAAACAAATGATATAATAAACAAACTTTTAGACAAAGAGTAGTTTGTTTACAAGCCAAGAAAATTATAAATGAATATATTACTAACATCTGATATGCATGATTTACTAAATAAAACTAATGTTTCCAGTGAAATGACAGGTATGAAAATAAATAGTGATTATTTCGGAAAAGGTTAAAGTAATTATGTGTCAACACTGATGACTCCTGGATATTTTGTTTTTAATACAGTAACAGATATTTATAACACTGGTAGCCACTCAAAAGAACAAATATTACATGTCTTTTACAAACAGGCATTATTTTTTTAAATTAAATAACTGAGCGAGCTAGACTGAAATTGTATTTACCATATGGAGGAATGAGATAGCAACTAACTTTGAAAAGCTTCGAATTCAGCTCTAGAAATAAAACTATTCATCATGGCTGGGTGGATGAGCAAATAAATGAATTTGTAACAATAAACCCAGAAGAAACAGCAAAAGGCCCATTAATAAAGTTCATTTCCTAGCTAAATCATTTCTAAGTCTACATATCCAAGATAAAAAAAATGACAAAGTTCTTATTTCTGAGGTTTGTCCAAGCTAAACAAAACTAAGTTCTGATGTCCAAAGCTGTGTCAAAGGTATTTTCTAGTTTTTTTTATAGTATGATATAATGTCCAAGGTTTGCTTCCAAAATCTTGGACAATATATCAGCGTTGTCTAAGGTTTTCCTAGCAAAACCATGAAAAAACCTCGGACATCCAAGGTTTTAGGTCAAAATTCCAATTATAACCTTGGAAAATGTACAGCTAGGTAGACATGGTGGCAAAGTCAAAAAATACATCAGTTACTACTGGAGAAGGAAAGCATCATCTCTTTGGATGTATCTACAGGGAGGCCGGGAGGGTACCTTTTCTCATTATGATTGGGTAAGTATTCTCAAATAAACATTTTATTATTGGATTATTCTTCAAATACTTTACCCAATCATAATACCTTATGAGAAAAAAGATAAGTGGTGAAGGGAGGTACATCTCCTTACTCTCCAGATACATTCTTCAGTTCCCAAATGTATGTAAGTGATATTCTAGGTAGTGTGACTGGAGGGGATCCATCTGTCACGGCACAGCTTCAAAAGGGAAAAATCAACCCTCCTTCTGTAAATTCAATGGAAGATGTGTACTAGGAAGCTGCCAATCAATCTGGATGGGTGACCTGATTATTTACAAGTCCTACCAGATTGAATTAGTCCCTCTGGAATGACAGATCTAGAAGATAAAAGCAAGAGAATGTGAACTCCAATCTCCATCCCACAGCCAGAATGATGGCAGTTAGGAAACAGTTCTGGCCTGACACTAGGCTGGTGGCAACTGCTCCAACTCTGTAAACTGAAATGAGTAATAAGTTCTTTTGAGCTAGGGTTATTTACCTATAAGCTGAGCAAATGTGATAGGGCCATCATGCCTTAGCAATTTTCTTCAAGAATGGTTGCAATAATTGTTTAAGCATGTGGGTCTATTTGATATGATCCAGACATGCAGATTTGCTCTGGACAGGGATGAAACTGATGTCATGGTTGTTTGAGTAGATGAATAAAAACTTGAATTTATGCATGTTTCTGATGCTAGCGTGATGAGGTCATTAATCCATGACTTCTCTTATCAGATTGTGCAACAGATTGATTCTTTAGCTTTCTGTATCATTTCTGTAAACAGAGGTGTTGGAGGATAGGCATATGCATTCAGACTGGTCCGAACCAACAATAGGATGTTCACTGCCCAAACTTCATTTCCAAGACAGAAGAGACAAAGGATGGGAGTTTCTCATTCAACGTTGTCGCCAACAGGTCCCCAATCAGTTGGTCCTGTACAGATCTGAGTGAAAACCAAGGAATGGAGCAACCATTCTAGCTGCATTATCATATTTTCGTGCATATAACGCCAACATTATACACGTTTTTACAATCAGTGCACCCCCCCACCCCAGCGCAGTATATGCATAAGAGCGTTATCCCAGGTTTTATTTACATCATCGATGAATTTCAAGCATCCACCCTAATAAACCGGTGACAATTAATAAAGAATTTCTTTCATACACATACAGTATAAATGAGGTTTATTCAAATCTTTAAGTAGAAAATAAAAAATTAGAAGCTGACACCATGTTGCGCCGCTTGCGCATCTGTATGTTATGGTATGTTATGAATATCTTCTATTCACACGAGGTATACACTAACTTGCATTATAAGAATATATTTCGAAAATCGGTTTACAATCGGATTGCTACAAACAATAATCGGTTCTGGAAAAAAAAAGATATTAACATCCCTATACCGGCATCCAGCCAGAAATTAACGGAAGCCAGTAAATACAGATAGTTTTATAGCAGTTGCTATTTTGCCTTTGTTTACGCAAAAAATATTACGATATGGCATTTACGACTGTACCGGTAATTATTACGAGCAGAAAGAGAATTAGGCGTGGCGTTAAATCACTGGATGGTGAGCGAGAGAAGTAAACAGCCTCGTAACGCGTATCAGATGAGGCACCTTTGGCAGTCCTGTGTTCTGGCAGGCCTGTGTTGGTTACCATGCGATATATGCATGGGCGTGCAATCCAAGATATTTTTTACACAAAGACGGAATTTCCGTGCGTTATCTGCGTTTGCACATATTACATGTAGGTGCATTATATGCGCAAAGATACAGTAGTTGCATTTATCCCATGACAAGGAGTTAGCCAGTATGTTAGGAATCCCGTGATACAGCAAACCTGTATGTGGAGTTATTGACAACATACTTTTAGAAAGTCCCACACCTTCATACGATTGCTGGCTGATTCGGACCGTGGCTGATTCGGACCATAGCTGATTCGGCCCAAATTACGGACTGATTCGGTCCAAATTACTGGCTGATTCGGACCAGATGACGGGCTGATTCGGACCATGTGAATTATTAAAAGAAAAAACATGTAACACACACATAATTTAGTTTGGTAGTTATTACTGTTTTTGCAGACATACTAAGAGCATATACAAGTTGATATTCGGCTTTTAAATTTACGTAAGACAGTTGCTAGCAAATTTCTAACCGAAATCAGAACAAACTCCATATTAACTATAGCATTTCGATTTGTTCAACCAAAAGAAAGAATATATATATATATATATATATATATATATATATATATATATATATATATAAACTGACAACGAACAGTGCAAAATTAGTATCTAACTAGCCTGAGCGCTTTCGACTCTTAATGGGTCTTTTTCAAAGGCAAATACAAAACATAGACAAGACAAACAAATAAAACAGAAAAACGGTTATGTTTGCAAAGTTTTACATGGCTATTTCTACTGGAATTAAACATTTAAATTTATATTGTTTCAACTAGTTAATTTCAACTTGTTGTGGATACTGGAGAATATTTTTTTTTTATCTAAAAATCGATGAGCCATTACGACATCTGTTGTTTTATGTAAATTTATGTTTTATATAGTGCTATTAGTATATAGCAAAATAGACAATATAAATAAATTCATCATACATCTAGCAATGGCATAATCCTACCATATTGTAAACTCAGATCAATATGTATGAATAAATGTTGCTGCGATTTTTGTCCCCAACAATATGCATACAATTTAATGATCGATTCCTTAAATGGAAGTTAATGATTCCTTAAATGCATATTTGAACTGCATAATAATGTGAAATATCGTGTCTTAAACAAATGTAAGTGACACATTTAAATCTCAGACGAAACCTATTGATATTTCACATGGTCCGAATCAGCCAGAAATCTGGTCCGAATCAGACCGTAATTTGGACCGAATCAGCTTGGTCCGAATCAGCCATGGTCCGAATCAGCCTGTTAGCCTTCATACATATGTCTAGGGACCTGGAGTTTCCTTTGTTGTTTGAGATAAGTCACCACTTTAGAGTTGTTGGACAGAGTGAGAATTCCGTTATCATATAAATAGTACTGCCACGAGTGAAAGGCTTTCACAACGACCGTCATCTCCAGTTATTCCTGAGAGAGCATGTACCATTGGCTTCCCATAAGGATGGTAGTAAATGGTTTCAGTCTTCCATACATGCATTGATATAGACGGAAATCTCAGGCGTTTGTACTTGTAGATGTATATCCATCATGAACCAAGTTAAGTTGCTGCAATTCCACATATGGAACCTCATCTGAGTGCAAATAGTGTTAGCAGTGGGCAAACTTTAGGACTCCATTTCTGCAGAAGAAACAGTTGCAATGGCGTATAAGAAGGTGATTTAGGACCATGAGAACGGCTGCCGCATTGAGGCAAAAGAAGTCCACTGCAGATGGAATTTTCATGAAAGTAAGGTGCTGCCCAAGGGTCATATTTCATTGTCCGATCCTGAGGGAGACAAAATATGTTGCCTTTGTATTGAACTCCATACCAGTGAGAATACATTGTTGAGAAGGTTCTATGTTGTTGACGATGAATCTAGAATGGTAACAATATTGTTTCGATACAAATGGTCGGGACATGTGCCATTACTTGATTTGTTTTTAGATTGGCATATAGTGGTCCCTAAGTAACATGCAGAGAGCACTGAGTTGCATTCTGCCAATTGCCCTTGCAGCTGCAGTTTTGACATTACCAAAAGTGTGTTGAGCGAACCTGTTCAGTACTCAGGCCATTCTTGGCATTGTCTCCCATGCATGCCCTGAAGCAGCAAAGAGAGGGCGAATCGGATAACTTTATAGAAGCGTCTATTTGGCAAACCAAGGCTTCCTCCAAAATCAAAAAAAAAGTTTCTTTTGGAGACGCAAAGTCGTTGTCACGCTCTCTCTGCTGCTATGGGGGTAAAATTCATTTTACGATTTCAACAGAATATTTGATTTAGGATTTCACAAACATACTAATTCTTAAAACCTCACCTCGTAAATCAATCAGATTATTGGACTGGTCAGTGAGTTTTAAATTAATTCTCGTTAAAAAATCATTATGACATCGCATATACACTGAATTAGTTGGATCCTCAATGATTAAAAATCTGGGTGAAGCTGTTGGTGCAAATGAGTATAAAATATATCCCTGCTGTGCTTGATTTGATCTTTCGAGATTTATTTGGTAACTTCCTTCAATAACATCACATACTAAATTCACTGCAATCACCGAGGATATATTGACGTTTTGAGGGGCAATATGCCTACCACCACCATCTGGGTCATTATTATGTTTGAGTATAGTTGTTTGTTGAGGCATTTTTTCCATGCGGCGAGTATTCGTGGAAAGTATTCATTGAGGGGATCACTTATTGATTTTTTTAATTGATCTACATTATACCTTGGGAGTTTAAATGCTGAAATATCTTCTATGCGTATATTATATGTTTTTGCAAATTCTGTTCTTGATTTAGGATTGACAGCATTTAAGACCGTTTGAATAATCCATAAATTAAATACTTCCATGTCAGTGATAATTTGACTACATATTTCTATGTATTTGATGATCTCATCTCGCGGGGATTCTTTGTAAAGTTTTTCTCGCAATATATTTCTATGTATTTCAAATTCATTACTTTGAATTGGTTGAAGCCATCCACCGCTTGGTTCTTCTATCCGCCCACTAAATAAATCTAAAACTCCAAAATTTGTATCGTATGATATTATTGCATCAAGATATGATTTCTTATCAGAATTATAGTCGGATTTTTGTGGTTCTGGTGGTATTTGTAAGGATGTCCGAGGTGGGGTTTTAGGCCATCCTAGCACGGTTCTTATTGAGCTTTGATAGATATCTACGACATACTCGGGCGAGTTTATCTCAATGGCAGATGATAGTGTTGGTTCATGAACTGTTATAGCGATTTTCGATTCTTTTCCAGTAATGGATTTTATTCTGCGCTGTAATTCGTTATTGATTTGTCCGATTTGGTAGGACCCAGATGGTAGTGAAACGACGTTCCAGTCTGGAGTACCATCGGGTTTATTCTTACTTGCAAACACCAGGGAATTATTCGGTTGTTGACCACCTAACGATTTTGATCTTATATTTGGCCAACTATGGTATACTCGTAGTTTTGTTAGTGATATTTCCTTAACTGAAACCGCAGTAGGGAAATTCACACTGAATTCAGGATTCTTTGAGGTTGTTGATATCATACTGGTTTTGACCGGGGTTGTGTTTTCCGCTATTCGTTGAAGTAGTTCTTGCGATGTTGCCATTGTTATTATATTCGTGTTGTTTTTCTAATTTTGACATCGCGTTATCATAAACACGTACCATCGCTGAAAACTCACTATCGGATATTAATGTGTCATCGAGGGAGGATGATATCATCGAGGATAATTGTGAGTACGCGGTTGACACAACATGGAACTTAACTACGTAGTCTTGTAGTTTACGCTGGCTGCATGATGATATTTTTTTGTTATTATTGAAATAATTCCCGCAATTGTTGTCGCCGCGGATATACAAATTGGAACAGCTATCGGGGCAATCATTGTCACCGAGGAGAGTATTATACTGGCTCCAGTGATTACACCTGATACTGACTACACAGTTACATCAACTGCAGTAACTATTCATCTGTATTTTTTTATTTTTGTTTGGTACTCCTCAGTGAGTGTTTTGAGTTTAGTTTGAAATTCTCTGACCTGATCATAGCGATACTGCTGTGATGTTGCCAATGATGACATTTTATTTATTATAATAGATTTCAAATTGCTGCCGTTAAATTCGCCAGCATTGAAAATCCTATGGATTTTTAATTCAGTTGTTTACTTAAATCCACTATGAATTCCACATACCATGTTACTGAAAACCTAGCCATGTTATTATCAGTGGATGCTATTCTGAATCGTTCAGTTGTTTCCATGTCGATGATCGTTGATATCATATTGTTGACCCCAGATGAACTCGTTGATGAAATATTAAACTGAGTCAGCGACACTAGTATTAATCGACAAATACCTTTGACGGCCGCGGTGATATTTAATATGTTAGTGGATGGTGTCCACGTAAATGATCCGTGTTGGACTACGTACACATTATTTACGATATTTTTTTATTCATGAGGGATTTTTATTTTTTCAAGTTTTTCTATCATCCTCGGTAGATCATCCCTGACGACATCATTGGTCATTTTAATATCTTCGCGAACAACTTCTATATGCCGATTAATCGTTATTTCATCGAGTTTCATACAAGCGATATCTGTTTTGATTTCTTCGGGTTTAGCATTTTTACCAAAAAATTTATCGACGGCATTATCGGTTTTTTGAAAGTTTTTAAGTAACGTAGTAAATTGTTCGATATGAGCATCATAATCGGATCGCAACTTTGACAAATTATCCATGGAGGTTTTTATTTCCATGAGTTTCGGTGTGGTCACCGGTGGATTTCCAAGAAATCTAATAGAGGTTTGTCAATATTGTCAATTATACTTCTTTGTAATTCAGAAAACCGATTGAATTTAGTTATATGGTCGTCATATTCATCGCGTAGTTTTTTTAATGGTTCTAAATTGTTAATTATATCCATAATAGTTGAAATGAGAACATCTGGTTTGAGTTTACCCCGATCGGAAAAAACCGCGATAGTATTTTCCGTTACACCGCGTTGTTTAACTAAAATATCATCAAGGGAAACATTACTAGTTTTCAATTTACCCTGCCTATCTTGAAATACAACTATTTCATTGGGATCAACACTTGCGAGGTTTAACATCTCGGATATTTCAACTTCGATTATTTTTTTTACATCACCGGTTGCAGATATTTCTGTAGTGGGTTTTTCAGGCTTGATATAGATCTTCCCCAAATGTCAATCATGTTATTTCATATAATTTCTCTTTAAAAAGCGATTACTCATATATTCGTGTACAGTTTTATGTGGTGGTTTTCCCGATGATGAAATAACGTTGAGTACATTTAATACTTCTATGCCGCATATTGGTGGATCATTCATTTTCTGTGTTGGTAGCGTTGAATACCAGATAGGAATTTTTAAGCTGTTTATATAATGCATAAATTTTTTAGGCAGCGGTAACCCATATGAATCGAAAAAAAACAATCACACGCGGATCAATCGCGTATGCAATTCAGTGAGTTCCAGGTCCAGTGCTGTTATCGAGATTAATGATACCTGTTTCAGCGTTGTTTGGTTGATGTGGTAACTGATCTCTCATAAAGACACCTCTAAAGTTTTTTTCCGCTGTACCATGAATACGGAGTTCCTGGTAATCTTAGACCCTTTCCTTTTTGAGTTGCTTTCTTTAGTGCCATCCCTGCCGCGGTACCAAAGGCTCCTAGCGTGGCAGCTTTTGCTACCGCTGGAGCCGCTGCCGCAATCAACACTGGTAATGCAGCTAACGACGGGAATATACCACCTGATTGTATCATGTTCTTAATTGCAGCCGCAGAGAGAGAGAGAGAGAGAGTGACCTGAACACCTTCTTTTATCTTTGATAACATCATTGAAGTGTTTTATCTGACGAGCTGTCAGTGAGAGTTTATTATGACCACCAGACATCTGATTGTGCTTCAGCGATATCGTGGTTCCACATTTTTTAGCTGATCCCTATTGTAATGTTTTTATTTGACCAGAAGTTAACCTAACACTAACATGACTATATGACATTTTATTTAATAACAGATTCATCTAATTGTCTACATATTTTCTACTGGTGCATCAACTACCCTCATTCTTATGATGAGTAACTTCAACATGGATGGACATTTAATGAGTAACTTCAACATGGATGGACATTTCATGAGTAACTTCAACATGGATGGACATTGTAATGAGTAACTTCAACATGGATGGACATTATGATGAGTAACTTCAACATGGATGGACATTATGATGAGTAACTTCAACATGGATGGACATTATGATGAGTAACTTCAACATGGATGGACATTATGATGAGTAACTTCAACATAGATGGAAATTATGATGAGTAACTTCAACATGGATGGACATTATGATGAGTAACTTCAACATGGATGGACATTATGATGAGTAACTTCAACATGGATGGACATTTAATGAGTAACTTCGACATGGATGGACATTTCATGAGCAACTTCAACATGGATGGACATTATGATGAGTAACTTCAACATGGATGGACATTATGATGAGTAACTTCAACATGGATGGACATTATGATGAGGAACTTCAACATAGATGGACATTATGATGAGTAACTTCAACATGGATGGACATTATGATGAGTAACTTCAACATGGATGGACATTATGATGAGTAACTTCAACATGGATGGACATCATGATGAGTAACTTCAACATGGATGGATATTATGATGAGTAACTTCAACATGGATGGACATTTAATGAGTAATTTCAACATGGATGGACATTTCATGAGTAACTTCAACATAGATGGACATTATGATGAGTAACTTCAACATGGATGGACATTATGATGAGTAATTTCAACATGGATGGACATCATGATGAGTAACTTCAACATGGATAGACATTATGATGAGTAACTTCAACATGGATGGACATTTAATGAGTAATTTCAACATGGATGGACATTATGATGAGTAACTTTAACACAGATGGACATTATGATGAGTAACTTCAATATGGATGGACATTAAGATGAGTAACTTCAACATGGATGGACATTATGATGAGTAACTTCAACATGGATGGACATTATGATGAGTAACTTCAACATGGATGGACATTATGATGAGTAACTTCAACATGGATGGACATTTTATGAATAACTTCAACACGAATGGGCATCTGATGAGTAATTTAAAGCTGGATAGACATTTGATGAGTAACTTCAACATGGATGAACATTATGATGAGTAACTTCAACATGGATGGACATTTCATGAGTAACTTCAACATAGATGGACATTAACATGAGTAACTTCAACATGGATGGACATTATGATGAGTAACTTCAACATAGATGGACATTATGATGAGTAACTTCAACATGGATGGACATCATGATGAGTAACTTCAACATGGATGGACATTATGATGAGTAACTTCAACATGGATGGACATTTAATGAGTAATTTCAACATGGATGGACATTTCATGAGTAACTTCAACATAGATGGACATTAACATGAGTAACTTCAACATAGATGGACATTATGATGAGTGACTTCAACATGGATGGACATTATGATGAGTAACTTCAACATGGATGGACATTATGATGAGTAACTTCAACACAGATGGACATTATGATGAGTAACTTCAATATGGATGGACATTAAGATGAGTAACTTCAACATGGATGGACATTATGATGAGTAACTTCAACATGGATGGACATTATGATGAGTAACTTCAACATGGATGGACATTATGATGAGTAACTTCAACATGGATAGACATTTGATGAATAACTTCAACACGGATGGGCATCTGATGAGTAATTTAAAGCTGGATAGCCATTTGATGAGTAACTTCAACATGGATGGACATTATGATGAGTAACTTCAACATGGATGGACATTATGATGAGTAACTTCAACATGGATGGACATTATGATGAGTAACTTCAACATGGATGGACATTTAATGAGTAACTTCGACATGGATGGACATTTCATGAGCAACTTCAACATGGATGGACATTATGATGAGTAACTTCAACATGGATGGACATTATGATGAGTAACTTCAACATGGATGGACATTATGATGAGTAATTTCAACATGGATGGACATTTCATGAGTAACTTCAACATAGATGGACATTATGATGAGTAACTTCAACATGGATGGACATTATGATGAGTAACTTCAACATGGATGGACATCATGATGAGTAACTTCAACATGGATGGACATTATGATGAGTAACTTCAACATGGATGGACATTTAATGAGTAATTTCAACATGGATGGACATTATGATGAGTAACTTCAACACAGATGGACATTATGATGAGTAACTTCAATATGGATGGACATTAAGATGAGTAACTTCAACATGGATGGACATTATGATGAGTAACTTCAACATGGATGGACATTATGATGAGTAACTTCAACATGGATGGACATTATGAAGAGTAACTTCAACATGGATGGACATTTGATGAATAACTTCAACACGGATGGGCATCTGATGAGTAATTTAAAGCTAGATAGACATTTGATGAGTAACTACAACATGGATGGACATTATGATGAGTAACTTTAACATGGATGGACATTTCATGAGTAACTTCAACATAGATGGACATTAACATGAGTAACTTCAACATGGATGGACATTATGATGAGTAACTTCAACATAGATGGACATTATGATGAGTAACTTCAACATGGATGGACATCATGATGAGTAACTTCAACATGGATGGACATTATGATGAGTAACTTCAACATGGATGGACATTTAATGAGTAATTTCAACATGGATGGACATTTCATGAGTAACTTCAACATAGATGGACATTAACATGAGTAACTTCAACATAGATGGACATTATGATGAGTAACTCCAACAAGGATGGACATTATGATGAGTAACTTCAACATGGATGGACATTTAATGAGTAATTTCAACATGGATGGACATTATGATGAGTAACTTCAACACAGATGGACATTATGATGAGTAACTTCAATATGGATGGACATTAAGATGAGTAACTTCAACATGGATGGACATTATGATGAGTAACTTCAACATGGATGGACATTATGATGAGTAACTTCAACATGGATGGACATTATGATGAGTAACTTCAACATGGATGGACATTTGATGAATAACTTCAACACGGATGGGCATCTGATGAGTAATTTAAAGCTGGATAGACATTTGATGAGTAACTTCAACATGGATGGACATTATGATGAGTAACTTCAACATAGATGGACATTAACATGAGTAACTTCAACATGGATGGACATTATGATGAGTAACTTCAACATGGATGGACATTATGATGAGTAACTTCAACATGGATGGACATCATGATGAGTAACTTCAACATGGATGGACATTATGATGAGTAACTTCAACATGGATGGACATTATGATGAGTAACTTCAACATGGATGGACATTATGATGAGTAATTTCAACATGGATGGACATTTCATGAGTAACTTCAACATAGATGGACATTATGATGAGTAACTTCAACATGAATGGACATTATGATGAGTAACTTCAACATGGATGGACATCATGATGAGTAACTTCAACATGGATGAACATTATGATGAGTAACTTCAACATGGATGGACATTTAATGAGTAATTTCAACATGGATGGACATTATGATGAGTAACTTCAACACAGATGGACATTATGATGAGTAACTTCAACATAGATGGACATTATGATGAGTAACTTCAACATGGATGGACATCATGATGAGTAACTTCAACATGGATGGACATTTAATGAGTAATTTCAACATGGATGGACATTTCATGAGTAACTTCAACATAGATGGACATTAACATGAGTAACTTCAACATAGATGGACATTATGATGAGTGACTTCAACATGGATGGACATTATGATGAGTAACTTCAACATGGATGGACATTATGATGAGAAACTTCAACACAGATGGACATTATGATGAGTAACTTCAATATGGATGGACATTAAGATGAGTAACTTCAACATGGATGGACATTATGATGAGTAACTTCAACATGGATGGACATTATGATGAGTAACTTCAACATGGATGGACATTATGATGAGTAACTTCAACATGGATAGACATTTGATGAATAACTTCAACACGGATGGGCATCTGATGAGTAATTTAAAGCTGGATAGCCATTTGATGAGTAACTTCAACATGGATGGACATTATGATGAGTAACTTCAACATGGATGGACATTATGATGAGTAACTTCAACATGGATGGACATTATGATGAGTAACTTCAACATGGATGGACATTTAATGAGTAACTTCGACATGGATGGACATTTCATGAGCAACTTCAACATGGATGGACATTATGATGAGTAACTTCAACATGGATGGACATTATGATGAGTAACTTCAACATGGATGGACATTATGATGAGTAATTTCAACATGGATGGACATTTCATGAGTAACTTCAACATAGATGGACATTATGATGAGTAACTTCAACATGGATGGACATTATGATGAGTAACTTCAACATGGATGGACATCATGATGAGTAACTTCAACATGGATGGACATTATGATGAGTAACTTCAACATGGATGGACATTTAATGAGTAATTTCAACATGGATGGACATTATGATGAGTAACTTCAACACAGATGGACATTATGATGAGTAACTTCAATATGGATGGACATTAAGATGAGTAACTTCAACATGGATGGACATTATGATGAGTAACTTCAACATGGATGGACATTATGATGAGTAACTTCAACATGGATGGACATTATGAAGAGTTACTTCAACATGGATGGACATTTGATGAATAACTTCAACACGGATGGGCATCTGATGAGTAATTTAAAGCTAGATAGACATTTGATGAGTAACTACAACATGGATGGACATTATGATGAGTAACTTTAACATGGATGGACATTTCATGAGTAACTTCAACATAGATGGACATTAACATGAGTAACTTCAACATGGATGGACATTATGATGAGTAACTTCAACATGGATGGACATCATGATGAGTAACTTCAACATGGATGGACATTATGATGAGTAACTTCAACATGGATGGACATTTAATGAGTAATTTCAACATGGATGGACATTTCATGAGTAACTTCAACATAGATGGACATTAACATGAGTAACTTCAACATAGATGGACATTATGATGAGTAACTCCAACAAGGATGGACATTATGATGAGTAACTTCAACATGGATGGACATTTAATGAGTAATTTCAACATGGATGGACATTATGATGAGTAACTTCAACACAGATGGACATTATGATGAGTAACTTCAATATGGATGGACATTAAGATGAGTAACTTCAACATGGATGGACATTATGATGAGTAACTTCAACATGGATGGACATTATGATGAGTAACTTCAACATGGATGGACATTATGATGAGTAACTTCAACATGGATGGACATTTGATGAATAACTTCAACACGGATGGGCATCTGATGAGTAATTTAAAGCTGGATAGACATTTGATGAGTAACTTCAACATGGATGGACATTATGATGAGTAACTTCAACATAGATGGACATTAACATGAGTAACTTCAACATGGATGGACATTATGATGAGTAACTTCAACATGGATGGACATTATGATGAGTAACTTCAACATGGATGGACATCATGATGAGTAACTTCAACATGGATGGACATTATGATGAGTAACTTCAACATGGATGGACATCATGATGAGTAACTTCAACATGGATGGACATTATGATGAGTAATTTCAACATGGATGGACATTTCATGAGTAACTTCAACATAGATGGACATTATGATGAGTAATTTCAACATGGATGGACATTTCATGAGTAACTTCAACATGGATGGACATTATGATGAGTAACTTCAACATGGATGGACATCATGATGAGTAACTTCAACATGGATGGACATTATGATGAGTAACTTCAACATGGATGGACATTTAATGAGTAATTTCAACATGGATGGACATTATGATGAGTAACTTCAACACAGATGGACATTATGATGAGTAACTTCAATATGGATGGACATTAAGATGAGTAACTTCAACATGGATGGACATTATGATGAGTAACTTCAACATGGATGGACATTATGATGAGTAACTTCAACATGGATGGACATTATGAAGAGTAACTTCAACATGGATAGACATTTGATGAATAACTTCAACACGGATGGGCATCTGATGAGTAATTTAAAGCTAGATAGACATTTGATGAGTAACTACAACATGGATGGACATTATGATGAGTAACTTTAACATGGATGGACATTTCATGAGTAACTTCAACATAGATGGACATTAACATGAGTAACTTCAACATGGATGGACATTATGATGAGTAACTTCAACATAGATGGACATTATGATGAGTAACTTCAACATGGATGGACATCATGATGAGTAACTTCAACATGGATGGACATTATGATGAGTAACTTCAACATGGATGGACATTTAATGAGTAATTTCAACATGGATGGACATTTCATGAGTAACTTCAACATAGATGGACATTAACATGAGTAACTTCAACATAGATGGACATTATGATGAGTAACTCCAACAAGGATGGACATTATGATGAGTAACTTCAATATGGATGGACATTTAATGAGTAATTTCAACATGGATGGACATTATGATGAGTAACTTCAACACAGATGGACATTATGATGAGTAACTTCAATATGGATGGACATTAAGATGAGTAACTTCAACATGGATGGACATTATGATGAGTAACTTCAACATGGATGGACATTATGATGAGTAACTTCAACATGGATGGACATTATGATGAGTAACTTCAACATGGATGGACATTTGATGAATAACTTCAACACGGATGGGCATCTGATGAGTAATTTAAAGCTGGATAGACATTTGATGAGTAACTTCAACATGGATGGACATTATGATGAGTAACTTCAACATGGATTGACATTTCATGAGTAACTTCAACATAGATGGACATTAACATGAGTAACTTCAACATGGATGGACATTATGATGAGTAACTTCAACATGGATGGACATTATGATGAGTAACTTCAACATGGATGGACATCATGATGAGTAACTTCAACATGGATGGACATTATGATGAGTAACTTCAACATGGATGGACATTATGATGAGTAACTTCAACATGGATGGACATTATGATGAGTAATTTCAACATGGATGGACATTTCATGAGTAACTTCAACATAGATGGACATTATGATGAGTAACTTCAACATGGATGGACATTATGATGAGTAACTTCAACATGGATGGACATCATGATGAGTAACTTCAACATGGATGGACATTATGATGAGTAACTTCAACATGGATGGACATTTAATGAGTAATTTCAACATGGATGGACATTATGATGAGTAACTTCAACACAGATGGACATTATGATGAGTAACTTCAATATGGATGGACATTAAGATGAGTAACTTCAACATGGATGGACATTATGATGAGTAACTTCAACATGGATGGACATTATGATGAGTAACTTCAACATGGATGGACATTATGAAGAGTAACTTCAACATGGATGGACATTTGATGAATAACTTCAACACGGATGGGCATCTGATGAGTAATTTAAAGCTGGATAGACATTTGATGAGTAACTTCAACATGGATGGACATTATGATGAGTAACTTCAACATGGATGGACATTATGATGAGTAACTTCAACATGGATGGACATCATGATGAGTAACTTCAACATGGATGGACATTAACATCAGTAACTTCAACATAGATGGACATTATAATGAGTAACTTCAACATGGATGGACATTATGATGAGTAACTTCAACATGGATGGACATTATGATGAGTAACTTCAACATGGATGGACATTATGATGAGTAACTTCAACATGGATGGACATTATGATGAGTAACTTCAACATGGATGGACATTTGATGAATAACTTCAACACGGATGGGCATCTGATGAGTAATTTAAAGCTGGATAGACATTTAATGAATAATTTCAACATGGATGGACATTTCATGAGTAATTTCAACACAGATGGACATTATGATGAGTAACTTCAATATGGATGGACATTAAGATGAGTAACTTCAACATGGATGGACATTATGATGAGTAACTTCAACATGGATGGACATTATGATGAGTAACTTCAACATGGATGGACATTATGATGAGTAACTTCAACATGGATGGACATTTGATGAATAACTTCAACACGGATGGGCATTTGATGAGTAATTTAAAGCTGGAAAGACATTTGATGAGTAACTTCAACATGGATGGACATTATGATGAGTAACTTCAACATGGATGGACATTTGATGAATAACTTCAACACGGATGGGCATCTGATGAGTAATTTAAAGCTGGATAGACATTTAATGAGTAATTTCAACATGGATGGACATTTCATGAGTAACTTCAACACAGATGGACATTATGATGAGTAACTTCAATATGGATGGACATTAAGATGAGTAACTTCAACATGGATGGACATTATGATGAGTAACTTCAACATGGATGGACATTGTGATGAGTAACTTCAACATGGATGGACATTATGATGAGTAACTTCAACATGGATGGACATTTGATGAATAACTTCAACACGGATGGGCATCTGATGAGTAATTTAAAGCTGGATAGACATTTGATGAGTAACTTCAACATGGATGGACATTATGATGAGTAACTTCAACATGGATGGACATTATGATGAGTAACTTCAACATGGATGGACATCATGATGAGTAACTTCAACATGGATGGACATTATGATGAGTAACTTCAACATGGATGGACATTTAATGAGTAATTTCAACATGGATGGACATTTCATGAGTAACTTCAACATGGATGGACATTAACATGAATAACTTCAACATAGATGGACATTATGAAGAGTAACTTCAACATGGATGGATATTATGATGAGTAACGTCAACATGGATGGACATTATGATGAGTAACTTCAATATGGATGGACATTATGATGAGTAACTTCAATATGGATGGACATTAAGATGAGTAACCTCAACATGGATGGACATTATGATGAGTAACTTCAACATGGATGGACATTTCGATGAGTAATTTCAACATGGATGGACATTATAATGAGTAACTTCAACATGGATGGACATTTGATGAATAACTTCAACATGGATGGGCATCTGATGAGTAATTTAAAGCTGGATAGACATTTAATGAGTAATGTCAACATGGATGGACATTTCATGAGTAACTTCAACACAGATGGACATTGTGATGAGTAACTTCAATATGGATGGACATTAAGATGAGTAACTTCAACATGGATGGACATTATGATGAGTAACTTCAACATGGATGGACATTATGATGAGTAACTTCAACATGGATGCACATTATGATGAGTAACTTCAACATGGATGGACATTTGATGAATAACTTCAACACGGATGGGCATCTGATGAGTAATTTAAAGCTGGATAGACATTTGATGAGTAACTTCAACATGGATGGACATCATGATGAGTAACTTCAACATGGATGGAAATTATGATGAGTAACTTCAACATGGATGGACATTTAATGAGTAATTTCAACATGGATGGACATTTCATGAGTAACTTCAACATAGATGGACATTAACATGAGTAACTTCAACATAGATGGACATTATGATGAGTAACTTCAACATGAATGGATATTATGATGAGTAACGTCAACATGGATGGACATTATGATGAGTAACTTCAACATGGATGGACATTATGATGAGTATCTTCAATATGGATGGACATTAAGATAAGTACCTTCAACATGGATGGACATTATGATGAGTAAGTTCAACATGGATGGACATTATGATGAGTAACTTCAACATGGATGGACATTATGATGAGTAACTTCAACATGGATGGACATTTGATGAATAACTTCAACACGGATGGGCATCTGATGAGTAATTTAAAGCTGGATAGACATTTGATGAGTAACTTCAACATGGATGGGCATCTCATGAGTAATTTCCACATGGATAGACATTTGACCATCATCTTAAGCACCACATCAGTACTTCAGGATGACTAAGCACTAAGTTACAAATATGTGACCAACTCTGAGCTGCAAGTGAGGCAATTTTCAATGACAAGTGATCTCAACATGGATTCAATATGACAATTTAGGTGGTTAATGCCAACTAGTGCAGTCTTTGATATTACTAATAGCTCTACATAAATGCATGTTGAGTTACAAACAATGTTGACATTATACCATTGCTGATGTCAAATGTTTCAAACCAATCAGATTCATCACCAATGTATTCTTTGTAATTTGCTGCATTTTAAGCTTCTGCTCAGTTGTCAGAGACTAGTGAATGGGCAACTTCAGCTATGTACAATGGTGGATGGATTGAGATTTCAGTGTCCAACATAATTAGTACTTTCATCTGTAAGGACTTTTTAGTAACATCGCCAGGATCACCTACTAGAATATCGTGAAAGAAAGATATCAGAATCCATGGGCGCAACGTTTTACATTAATATATCCATTTTCAGTCAATGCTGTAGGAGTTTTTGCTATCAGTACCATCACTGAAATACAGCATTTTTAGATTAAACATCATCGCAGCAGAACCCACTAACTCAAGACTCTGTTGTTTTGAACTTTTTACAGTGGATGATCTCATTTTAACTTTTATCTGCATAACTGAAATTCAAATCCTTGACATTTCTTAAAGAAAATAAGATTCTAGTACCCTATTGGTCCAATTAACACAGCAAACATTTAAACTTCATTAACGAATAATAATTCATGACGTGGTACCAACTTGAAAGTCTTAGTGAAGATATAAGTGAACCAACATGAAGAACAATTCCATGAAAAAAAAGTTTCTGACTCTTTTGGATAAAGCTTTATATCTATAACATATAAATTACTGTCTTCCAATGAAAATGAAGCACTATTCATTCTGAAAAATATTCATAGTATTTTCAGCATAGCCACCAAAATTCAAGACTTTTCAAGATTGCTTACACCCATCAAAAGATATCTCACTTAACATAGTATGTACAATTTTTTTAAAATGTAGTATGACATTCTACTTACTTTGAGAGCTGTGGGAATAGGTGTCTCTGATGAGCCCAGTGAAGCTCCTTGCTCTTCTGTTCCTTTTCCAAATGAAGCATCTGAATTTATTCCAAGAAAATACATAAGACTAAAAATGAATTCCATATGGTATAATAGCAGTTTAATATATGAGATTTTTTGTGTAAATGAATTTTTTTTAACTGAAGCTAAATTTTATCTAAAACCAAATAACAAAATACTGAACACGTTGAAGTCCATGCAATTTTTTATAAAATTAGAGAAACATTGCAAAATAGAACTGCATAATATTACTTGACATATTACGTGAAAGTGTGTCTGTGTGTCTGTGTGTTTGTGTGCATCTATGTGTTTGTGTGCATCTATGTGTTTGTGTGTGTGTTTGTGTTTGGGTGATACATATTATATACAACATTTTGTTTCGCTTAGTTTGTAGCAATACAAGTTTGTCAATTGATTAAATTTTAATAAACACTAAATACCTTTAAGATGTGACTGTTTTTTAATAATCATATATTTATGGCACCTTCTTGTTATAATGACTGGCAATATCATTTTTAAAACATCTCAAAATTAACATAAAACAGCTGTCACTCAATCAACAAATTACATTTCACCTGTACACCAGTGGCAAGACTTTGTTTATCCTGAAACTGTTTTTTATATTAAAACTTTGTTGCAAAAATGGCGCTTCACCTTTTTTAAAATAAAAAACTCTTTTAAGATATTAGTTTAAGTTGTCATGCAAAAACTTTGTCTCATATTTTTTGTCGGGTTACAAAACAAAATTTTACCACCACAAATTCTTAATTGAAAATTTGGACAAAATTGGAGATGGTATTAAACCTACAATGATGCTGCTATTAGTTAAATTTATCACAATATCTGTTTACATACAAAATTTCAGAGTGGCAGAGTGGTCTAAGCGCTCTTCGTTATGGATCACTGCCATCTCACCTCTGTCTGCATGGGTTTGAGTCTCAGATTTGGCCAATGTGGGTATGTGTGAAAGCTTGCCAGTAGCTCCTTGTGGGTCGTTGGTTCTTTCTGGGGTTCCCAGGTTCATTCTCCACAATTAATACTGGCCGCCATGTTTAGTCTATCGTGTGCTGAAAAATGGCATTAAACCCTACAACAACAACAACAACAAAATTTCATATAAGTCCGTGGCAACAATCTCAAACAGTCCCTACTACTCATATGTATATCTACTACATAGATGTGCTTTGCCTATCGACTGATAAACCGACTTGTAAACACGCACTAATAACCAACGTTATATTAACTGCTTGCATAATTGCTAGACATTCATGACTTATAGACTTTTCCAGTATGTTAGTTTTACAAATGATCTTATGGTAAAAAAAACATCAATCAAAAACTTTAATTAAGAAATAAAGGTTCTTCCTTTGAAAGATGTCATATACAAAACATGGTTACTAAACATGGAAATTTTCTGGGATTTGTACCCCATGATAATTTATACATGAAGTTGTTGTTGATAACAGAGATAATAGATTTTGTGAATCAGAATCAGATGGTTTGTTTGGGATAAAACTCATGACATTGAATTACAGAGTGTTGACAATGATATTTCATGGGGATAGAAAGCAGGAAGTTAAAACAGTCACTGTTGTTAAAAGAAGAAACGACCTAGAAACAAGAAACATAATCCATTTGGCTACAGATGCATAGATGAATTTGTCAGTTTAATGTGAGGTCTTGAGGATCCCAAAACAGTAAATAAAAAAATAAAAAACACAAGGAGTACTCACCCAAATAGGAGAGAAGAAGAATGATGCAGGATGGAATCCATACGGGCCAGTTTTAAAGCAACAAGTGAAGTTAAAAAAAGTAATGTCAGAGTGTCAAAATATGGCTCTTATCATATCCTCGAAAGATTAAAAGAGAAAGAGACCTATGAGATAGTGATGCCATGAATCTCATGAATCTAATTTTCATACAGGACCAATCACTTATCAGTTTGGGAGTTTTAAGCTCTCGTGATAGAAATGGAGGAAACAGAAGTTCAACATTTCATTTTGATGCTGGCAAGTAATATCCTAGACCCTTAACTAGACATAAAAGTCTACCCAAAGAAGAAGAAGTAGTGATAATAAGATTTATTACGAAAGATACCAATGAATAAATGTCAGATGAGTACCGATGTCTTTTAGGTCTAACCAGATCTCAGGTCTTTTTGTGAAACCTCCTCTGTTGATATGATAGTTCAGTCTGAAAGAGTAGCTATAACATGATTGTTTAAGATCAACTAGATTTTGGAATGAATATGTGCAGAGTGTCATGGAAATCCTGTGAATAGTTTATGAGGCATAACAATAAAAATCTTGTTCTAACTGATATATGACAGAAGAAAAACAGAAAAAAGCCACTGGCATGGTCTCTTTTGGTCTACGACCTGTAAAACTAATATTACAATCAACCCAACGTTAAACCAAATTAAGGCTTTAAAACTTAACATACAATGTCTGTAGTGTCTCACTTTGCACTGACATTCGTATTATCATGACACCAGGCCATCCAGTTGTAGTACTAATCTTTTAGTGCTGAGTGCCAAGCTTTTGTAGGTAGTTGCTAGTACCATTTGTATAAGTCATCCATAACGACTTGGCTGGGATTTAAAACCCATGACTTCCTACATATGAGGCCTCCTGAGCAGTCTTTAGTGACTTATTTTCCAACTTTTACATAATTTATATGTACATGATGGATCCATAATACTGCAGAGACATGTGCCTGGGATGCTTTTGTTTGACCTAAAAAACTATAAAATGACACACTTGAAATGGTGTTTTCTGATTGTGTAATGTAAGCTGTAAATTATTCTAATTTCCTTCTATTCTTTTCCTAGTAATGGCAGTTGTAAATTTATATGCTGGTCCTTTAGTACTTACCAACACATCTATGGAACTCTTCGAATATCTGAAATTAATGACACAAAATGTGATTGGTACAGATGTATAATAATGACTAGTACAGATGTATAATTATGACTAGTACAGATGTATAATAATGACTAGTACAGATGTATAATAATGACTAGTACAGATGTATAATAATGACTAGTACAAATGTATAATAATGACTAGTACAGATGTATATCATCACATAATCATAATATCTTAAAATTATCATTATCAAAACTATTTGTGATCAACCTTTGACCCTGTAGGGCAGAACTTCTCCAGATGACTTACAAGTATTTGAGAAATACAAATATTTATCACACTACTGGATCATATACCCCTAGCAAAAACACCCATTGTGTTAACAGCACAGTGAAGCATTTACACTATTTTTTCAATGCGTCTAACCCATCAAGACCATCAACTTGATGTACATGTATAGGCAGAGACTGATCCACTGAAATCAACAATGCATGAATATGATAAGAAGGTCAGTGCATATTACATCTTCAATAAGTGTTTCTGGAGCCAGCCTGTTTTTTCCCCTGTAAATTCATCTTGAAAGCAGAGGATAATGAGTGGAATAAGCAAAACTAAGAAATTACTGTGAATTCACTATTATTGTAGTACATAGTACTTCTCCCATGTTAAGTCAAGTGGACCTGTCTTGTAAATTTGTGCAAAAGTTAGAAATGTATGTATCATTGGATAAAAGTGGGAGCTGAACTTACCATCAAGCATAGAGATCAGATTAATGCAGCATGAATTTTGGTGGATAACATGGTTACAACTAACAACATATTTAAAGTTACAAAGACTGGTTATATATAAGCCTTCCCAAATTCCCAAATTAATGTACCAAAATCAAAATGATAAAAGCTGAAGTAAAAACAAAATCATTTAACAGTAATGATTACTTGCCTTCAATGTTTCTTGATCTTTCTCATAAATCACAAATAACACTTCTTCCAATTTAGATGTGGGATGCGCTTTTTCAAACTTTGCCACACTTTGAAACAGTAATAAAGCCACTAATTCTTTTGGATATCCTAATCTTCCTGTTCCAATTGGTGGGAAGGCAATTGATCTGTACTTCTTGTTTGCGTCTTCAAGACACCTGGCAAGGAAATCGTGAAACACCTGGAAAAGAAGGTTTTCTTAAAGCAGGGTCATACATCACAGTGATTGGCATCTGCTTGAGAGATCAAAGATTCTCACTGATATCATAGGGTAGTGTGTGATAAGAGAGTTCAAAGACTCTCACTGATATCATAGAGCAGTGTGTGATAAGAGAGATCAAAGACTCTCACTGATATCATAGGGTAGTGTGTGATAAGAGAGATCAAAGACTCTCACTGATATCATAGGGTAGTGTGTGATAAGAGAGATCAAAGACTCACTGATATCATAGGGCAGTGTGTGATAAGAGAGATCAAAGATTCTCACTGATATCATAGGGCAGTGTGTGATAAGAGAGATCAAAGATTCTCACTGATATCATAGGGCAGTGTGTGATAAGAGAGAGCATATTGGGGAACAGCACTGCAAGACTACCACAAAAACAAATGTTCAAACTGCAACTCAAAATGTGGTTTGATCAGGTAATTAAGTGAATACTCTGAAATATTTAACATTCAGTGAAACTGGTATGATGGCCATCATTCTTGGAGTTAAATTTAAATTCTTAACATTATGAATTTGCTTTTCAGAAAATTTCAATGGTTTCTGTAAATATAAGTCAGAGTATGTCTTGTCCACACTGAACCATTATAATCATGCTATCAAACCATTATAATCATGCTATCAAACCATTATAATCATGCTATCAAACCATTATAATCATGCTATCAAACCATTATAATCATGCTATCAAGAATTTGATCCATCTGGTAGTCACATGCCTACAAATGGGATGATCAATACCCAGAATGATCTTCATCTCTCTTATTATTATATAAAAGATGAACAAGTTTTCATTACTAACTACTTATCTTCAGGGAAGCAGTATATTTAACTAATTCTAATTGGATTAAAAACTCTAAATGTTAGCCATATGTTCATAGTAAACATAACGTTTGTTATTTACTAAACCAAGCTTTTCTCATTGATTCTCATTCAGTATCTACTGAATAAAGGGTCAGATTAATTGATGTTGTATAAAGGCATTTTGTGATTTAGATGGGCCACTGACAGTGTGATTTATGAGACCCTCAGATATAATTATGATACAGCTTGAATATGATGGATCCAAATGATTGATATTGGTATTAGAAATTTAAGGTTTTGAAAATTTTTTCCTTTTATTTAGCAAATCTTAAGCTTTCTATCCAAGGATACAATTACACACATTTTCGAATAAGACTGATAAACAAAAATATTTTTGATCAGTGCTGACTTGCATAAACACTAGTATATTGTTGTTGTTCTTATTGTTGTTGAAGGGTTTGGCGCTATTTTCAGAACAAGACAGGCTATATATGATAGTTTAAACAGTGGAGGAAGAACCAAGGAAAACTCCAGGAAGAACCACCAACCCATGAGAAGCTACGCTACTGGCATGCTTTCTCACATAGCCACATCGAACAAATCCAAGACTCGAACCCACAGACAGGTGAGATGGCAGTGATCCATAATGATGAATGCTTTAGACCACTCAGCCACTCGGGACCCCCAAACACCAGTATCTAATATAAAGATTAATTCAAGATATTTTGAAACAGGGTATTCAGGTAAAAATAGAATTAATAACAGTTACCTTAGAATGTCAACCATTCATAGTGATATATAGGTAACACGTCATGGTGGTTTACTTTTTGAAACAGGTTTCTATTAACTTTTCTTACTTTTCTGTATATGCAGATTCTTACATATGACAGAATTAGAACATCAAACCATTAGATTGACCAATTTTGATCAGTAAATTAACCCCTAATCCAGTAGATTTTTTTATCATAATGTTACTTGTGTTCAGGGTATTGGAAACAAAACAAGTGCAATTTTTGGCAAATAATCACAGAATTTATGATTAACCCTGAGCAAAACTTTGAAGTGCCAATTTGAGAATCATGACTTTGATTTCATGGCATAACTTTACCAAGGTGTGTTGTATTACAGCTAATTTTGGTATTCCAATTCATTTTGATAGGTTCATGAGCAAAATATATTTCTAGTATGCCATAATTTCATTTACAGAATTTATGCCACCTTATTCCATGGCATCCTGACTTTGGTTTCCACAGCATCAATTTTTACTGTATTGAACATCCTGCAAATCTGGCATGCAGCTTCCTATCAATATGACCCTAAATAATTTAGTCTCTATCCTTCTGTGACTTCAGAATTTCTGATTTTTCTGGAGGCCAGTATAGTTTTTGTTAATAACTTTTCAAGGAAGCAATAAGATTGAAATAATCATACATACAAAGCAACTTGACCAACACAAGCAGTTCCATCAACTTGATGTCACTGGCAATGACAAAGTGTTATTTTGATGTAAGTAGTGCATTTGTTTGGAAACAAGAGATGTCAAAAGAAATGATAAAATATGCACTACAAAGATTTAATTTTGTTCAATCTTGCTGAACCCCCACCTTACCCCTAAACTTTCAGACATTTTCTTTGCCTCTAATGTTTTGCACACCATTTATTTTCTGGTATTTGATAAAACTGGATATTAAGGACAGTAAAAATTATAATTATACTTTTCATCGACTAAATTCTCACCTTAACACAATCTGAATTTCCCTGATAAGCACACAATACTCCATGGAAGATGACCATGCATGGTTGTGGCAAAGTGCCTACTCCAGTTTTCAAAACCTCACCAAACCTAGCCTTCCCTTGATATTGCTGAAGTTCTCTTTGAATTCCATTACCAGCTTTTTCCAAGAGTGAAGATGAGATTACACCTTGTGTCAAGTCTAGGCTTCTATCTACTGTGTTGACAAGAACTTCTGCCTGCAAATAATTGTTTTATAATATTAATAATCATAATTACTATACCAGGTGTAAACTGTACCATAAGGGAAACTGCCTGTATATGTATGTTTATGATGGCATGAGGCACTTTGACAAGTAGAAAGATATTCTCTTTACTCATTCTATAATTTCAGGTGTTTAGTTTACTCTGAGATTATCCCTCAATCCTTATGTCATTATAAAGTACTAAAGATAAGATAAATGGATGTTTTATTCTGTGTAACAAGATAACTGGGTGGGATTTCCGATGTACAAGAGAACACTTTTGATTTGGATTCAAATAAAAAGTTTAATGACGAATGACTTGAATCAGAGATTAGTTATGATTGATATAAGCATGTATATGATCAAAATATTGTACCGATTAACATAAAATGCATGGACTTAATAATGAAAATACAAATAAATGACCCTACACAGTACAAGGACAAGGAGGTGAATGATTTACAGTGATTTCAAAATGAGTTTGATATATATGCTTTACACAAATAGTAAAAAAAAATGTAGTATTTTACTTGTATAGTAAAAAGTATTCACTCAAATAGTGAAATTATGTAAACAAATGGGATAGATACACAAATTACCTTTACAATTTCAAACCACTGGGTTATACAAAATCCAAAATTATCCCATGGCTAAAACAATTAGATGAATGGAGTTACACTCTCCATTACCATCACACTCAGCTACCAGTCACACTGGTCAATCAAGACATCAGTATTCCAGGTCGGTCAATAAAGCAATCAGCACCCACCAATCTCAGTCAGCAATGCCCGATCACCTGCTACTCCACCAGCAAGACCGTTTATTCAGCTCTATGACTGCTATGGTTCAGCTTCACGGCTGCTATGGTAGACTTCTATGGTTAGCTCTGCAGCTGATACAACATCAATTCAAATCACCCTGATCACTCTGGTCAGCTCTACACTATTGTTACTCTGGTCAGCTCTACACACTGATCACTCTGGCCAGCTCTACACACTGATCACTCTGATCAGCTCTACAATTGGTCAGCTCTATGCACTTATCACATTGGTCAGCTCTACACTCTTGTCAGCTCTAAACACTGATCACTCTGGTCAGCTCTACGCACTTATCACTCTGGTCAGCTCTACACTCTGGTCAGCTCTACACACTGATCACTCTGGTCAGCTCTACAGCTAATCACTCTGGTCAGATTTACAACTGATCGCTCTGGTCAGCTCTACACACTGATCACTCTGGTCAGATTTACAACTGATCACTCTGGTCAGCTCTACAGCTAATCACTCTGGTCAGCTCTACATACTGATCACATACTACATAAACCTAAGCTACATAGAAGTTATACACAAATAAACGTGGTAGTAGCACAATAGTTATAACTTATACACAAGAAATTAGTAAACTCACATACCTCTACAGCTGAAAATGTGCAATTCCTTAAAGTAGACTGCTCACTGACAAGACGTTCCATAATATAAAGATTTAGTCTTAGCGGTATTTATGGTGAGATATTTATACACAGACATCGTCTATGCACAGTGGAATCATTCAGTTCTTCAAATCAAAAGCATTTCGCATGTGCAGCATAGAATGAAATGAACTCACTATTTAGAAATATTGTACAATATACATAAATCACCCATGGGTATCGTTGTACACAAAAGACGAAACTCATGTACATGTATTTAATAAATAAATGTATTTATACAATTCCGTGACATTCTGACAGAACCAAAGAGTTATTTGAAAATAAAAATGATGGAAAATGTGTAGAATTAACCATGACTAAGAGAAATTACCATAACTTTTGAAATAGCCACTAAGGAAGCAAGAGTAAAATGAATGGTGTGTTAAAGAAAATGACAAAAAAAATGTGAATCAAAGGATAATTAATGACAGAAACCACATCACCAAGGACCCGGACCACCAACAGGACCAACAACATCCAGACCTGAAAGCAAATGAATTCACATCACTTTGCAACAGTTTTGATAGACTGTGTTGTAGGCTGAATTTTATTTAATGAGGATTAGCAGTCAAAAACACAGATTAATCGAATCTGTCATGTGTATTGGCCTGGGATTGGGAAATCTCAAACAAGCAGTAATAATTCATTGGCAGGAACGATTCTCAGCCTATCCCACATCAATATGCACTAATGATTCTTGTTCTCACAACAACCTTGAGTTCTTTTAACAAAAAACACAAGAATGGCATTAATAAACATTCTTTAAAGAAAACTATCAAATTAAAATTTTGACAGGATTTTATTGCGGTCAAAAAGACAGTAAAACCATTAGTTTATGCAGAAAGATCCAGCAAAAACTTAAAACTTCCATAACTGCAGCAAGAACTGATGATGCTTTCAAACCAGTGGATATTTTGATATGTAGTCCAGATTTCCTCTATGCCTGACTAAATAGTCCAAGTTTATAGTTGTATTGTAAATAACTAATAAAAACAATGTGTAACTGAAGATTCTGACTGGGAATTACACAATGAATACAGTTTCTAAAAACTAAATACAAGGACTTTCAATATTACATCAATCAGAGTCAGATTCACCTAGCTGAATTTCACCATGATCCATGTATTCAACGACTCAATAGAAGATATAAGACAGGGCAAAGCTGGGATCTTGTCTTGGAGTACATGTTGATGTACATCAATGCATGCTATAGAAAGGCAAAGAATAAATGGAAAACCTTTTGATTGAGTGTTTCTGATAAAATCCTGGTCTTATAAGATGTTTCTGATGTAGGAGTGTTTGGAATTGCAAATTTTGTATTATTTTTTGTGCAATATATCTTTTGAATTTTTCTCAGTCCAGAAAATGATTTTTCTGATTCAACGTATGTCATTATACACTCTACAATGGCTTGTGTGAATAGGGTGTTTGCAATGTGGACAAAAAATAAATTTAATTTTGCTGGTCTCTGATGCTTTAATTCATGCTTTAATGGATTACATCTGTCAACAATTAACCTTCAGAATGAATCAGAATTGTACACTATCCAAACTTATGAAATAATTATGTATTGTATTATTGGCGTGAAATACAATCACCACTGATCATGAACTTTCCAATAATATTTAATAAAGAGGGAAAAAGCATTCTCATTGAAGCCAATGATGGGATGACTTTTGTTCTTCAGCATGCATTGCTTAATTTAACTAACTTCAGATGAATTGGGTTATTCCACCTTACCTATGCAAATCAGCAGTCTTCATTGGATTTAACAATAGGCTTCACTATTCGCAGCCAGTTAATTACTCTTTGAAATGGTAGTTGCTTATGTGTGACAACCTTACATTTTAATGACCTTGAAGATTATCTATTGTATAAAGCTGTATAAACTGCTCTGGGAATAGTTTTACATAGTCTCTAAGCAGGACTATTTATTGCTTAAATACACTAAATGCTTAGGGACATGTATATTGGTGGCTGGTAACATTTTTAATAGTCCCATTAATCAGTCAGTCAATTAAGCTGTACCTATCCCAACCAATGAGGATTTAAATGAAGGCATGCAATTGGATTATAGTGACTTTGGTTTAACCAATTCTTCAGAATTTGGAAATATCAGAGAATTGTGACTAGAAACTTTTACATTTATAACCACAAAAGAGTGAAATGAAACAGTTGTTATGTGAATATGAGCACTTGTTTTCAAGATGTTCCAAAATGAATAAATAAAATCTACCATGATATTGCATTATAGATTCTACGCCCATGAAACAAAATCTTATTGGACAAATCATCTCGAAATAGAATGTTTGAAATAGGAAATACAATATTTTTCAGAGAACGATTTTATTGAACTGAGTAAAATAATTGAGGTTCATCATGTCTTCTAGTGCCAAAACCAAATACTTTTTTATGTACACTGACTAGAGAAAAGGTAACAGTATCGCCTAATAATTAAAAGTACAGTCAACTCCACTTATATGCATAGCATCGGGACCGTACCCAAGCTATGCATATAAACGGAGTATGCATTTAAACGAAATTCGTGCATATTAATGAAGGAAAAAAGGGACCATATGTTTGCTATACACTTAGGCGATCTATGCAAATAAGTGATATGCATTTAAGTGGAGTCGACTGTACCATGATTTGATGACTGCATTAATAAATTTGTAAATGAAATTCGACCGCGTTATATCCAGATTTTTTATTGAAAAATTTGTCTCAAGACCAAAAACAGGACAAGTAACTGCCTCTGATGATGTCTTGATGCCGAATTAAGTCTCTGTCATGGAAAACCACATTTTACCTCTTGTGTGATTTTATTCTTTGATTTCTTTTTTCTTTATTTTAAAGCAAAAAATTTCATGAACTTTTAATTCTTTATAGAAAGACTGCAGATTGCAATGGGCCTCTCTCTCTCTCTCTCTCTCTCTCTCTCTCTCTCTCTCTCTCTCTGAAAACAATAATAGTTATATTTTAAGATTTTATTTAGACTAAAAACAAATGCCAATGATATGTTTCTCCAAATAGTAAAATAAAAGTAATAATATAAATAAAAATAATAAAAATAATAATAACAATAACAATATTTTATATCATTCATAACAACACTTACAGTAACAACAACAGGGACACATAGATGATGATATGGAAATATATCAATAATGGCTCTAAGGAGAGTGTTTCATCATTTATTATCTCTCTGACACTGATATAACAAAAACATCTGTTCAAAAATAATTACTCAAATGTGGATAAGCAAATCTCAAACAATCGAGGACTACGTCTCCCTTTATCAAAAAAGATAAGCGTCAATGTATGTAGCATCATCTCAGAGAGTTTGCTTAAAACTACCATTCTGGAAAATACTAAAACCTGCAACTGCTCAAGTAGATACAGGCACTGTTTTCAGCATAGACCGTTAAAATTCTAACACTAGTAAGAAATGTCAAAATATCTAACAACAATAGAGAAAGAAAACAAAATCTATATAGACATATACAGGGCTCAAAATTAGCGGTAGTCCGCTAACCTGAGGCTTGAAGATTTCCTGTCGGACTAGTAACTATCATAATGTTATTAGTCTGATGGGCTAGTAAGTTTTGTTTATCAACAGTCAGCGTTTGTTTACTCAATACCCTAATAAAGACGTGACTTCAGCAAATATTCGTAAGAATCAGCACAGTTACCGTTGTAAACACAGTCATCAAATATTAGCATGAGATGAAGTCAATTTCTGCCTCAGAAACGTGTTTCTATTACAAGAAGCCATCTGATTTTGTGCATTTCGCATAACAGTGCCAATCACAGTCCCATCATTAACAAACAACGGAAGTTTGGTAATTTATATCATAATTAATATGACAGCGAATTAAATGAAAAATAACCTGGCTTCACACTTTATTCATGCAACCACATTAACCAACTTCAAAACTACAACACATAGTATCAACTATTCAAAGAAATTAGTTTGCATTTAAAAATATTTTTCCTATATAAGACTGAACAAATAATTGAATACATGTGGATATATCCAAGCAGAATGCCGTACATTTGTTGACAATTAAAATCTGTAAGCATGGGCATCTACGATTTGAAAAATTTCTGCTTATTATTAATTTCAACAATACATTGAGGTCCGATTAATTAGGCGCACCTACTAAACTTACGCTATTAATGATGAGACTGTAAATGGTGCTGTTAAATGCAACGCACCGAGTCAGATGGCTTCGTTCGATAGAAACCACATTTTCCTAGGTGAAACTAACATTATCTTTTGATGTTTGATGTTTGATTTGATAACAGTGTTTACAATAGCCACTGCTTTGATCCTATATAAGTCAAGACTCTATTAGGGAGAAGACATTTACTTGGGGTGGGGGATAAAGGCACGTGTTTCAAAACGCGCGTCTTGCTCACAGGTGCTCGACGCGAGCTTGATGTGAAATAAAAAACAATAATCTAAAGGGAAAAAAGCATGCAGATTGATAAAAATACCTTAGATTACACCAATGACCCATTGTGACATATGACCCTCTCAATATACTATATAAAAAGATTATTGTTAATCTCAATACAAGTGTGTGACATAGTTTTGTTTACAGGACTAGTAAATGTTTGGCAGGACTAGTAAATTTCTCAGTACACTAGTCCTTCTGGCTACCAAGAAATATGTGCTAAATTCAAACCCTGACATATATTAGGCATGGCTGGTAACATTTTTTTTTAGGTGAGTCAGAGTGTGATATAAAACTGTCATATTTGTATATGCTATTCAAAATCTTTTTACTTTAACTAAAAGAATGATTCTAATTCTCTGTCCACCATCATATCTTGACTGTAGGGCTGAGAGTTCAGAAGTGTTAAAGAACAAATCATTTTGAATCCAATAGTCAAACCCACTTATCTCGACCTTGATTATCTCGACCTTGATTATCTCGAGAACACCAGTATGTCAAGCATTTTAGTCCATTCCGGAAAAAATCCTTCTATGATAAAAAAATATTTTTTAGTGTTGACTTGTGACTAGTCACAAAATGTTGCAGGGTTTAATGTCATTTTTCAGCACACGATAGAGCTATACATGGTGGCCAATATTAATGGTGGAGGAAGAACCCTGAGAAAACCCCCATAGAGAACCACCGACCCACGAGAAGCTACCGGCAAGCTTTCTCACATACCCTGATTGGCCGAATCTGAGACTCGAACCAATGCAGACAGAGGTGAGATGGCAGTGATCCATAACAGAGAGCACTTTAGACCACTCGGCCACTAAGGGCCCCTGTCGCAAAATGTAACTGACCAAAACTGTGTGTGAAAATCAAAAAACTTCTGATCATTTTGTGTAAATTTTCTCTGAGATGGACATTAAAAGTTGCACTTCATCAAAATATGCAGGTCCACATGTTACTTCAGATCAAAACTTAACATTTGGTGTGGAGAAAAATTGGAATCATATTAAGTTTAACATACATTGCAAATGAAGTTTTTTGGTGTGGAAACAAATTGGAATCATATTAAGTTTAACATACATTGCAAATGAAGTTTTTTGGTGTGGAAACAAATTGGAATCATATTAAGTTTAACATACATTGCAAATGAAGTTTTCTGGTGTGGAAACAAATTGGAATCATATTAAGTTTAACATACATTGCAAATGAAGTTTTTTGGTGTGGAAACAAATTGGAATCATATTAAGTTTAACATACATTGCAAATGAAGTTTTTTGGTGTGGAAACAAATTAAGTTTCAAATGATGTGCAAACTACAATAATAATTTTCAGCAATCTGGAAACAAGAAGAAAATATGATAAATAGGGAGAAAACCCTCTGGATGATTTTAAACTACTCATATTGTAGCAGTTACATTAGATATATTAGTTAGATATATTAGACACAAAGACACAGTGGTCCTTTTAAGAGTGATCTTAAGACTCACCTGTTTCGACTGCATGAACAAACTTAGCGACCTAATCATGTTTTGTATCTCATATGTTTTCAGCATGTGTTTATGTTTTTCAATTTCATTGTTTTTGTCATTTGTTGTTCTGTAGTGTAGTCATATCATTATTGATGGTGTAAAGCACTTAGAGCTTTGAAAGATTAGGCGCTATAAAAAGTCCTCATTATTATTCTTATTAATAAAGAAATTTAAGTAACTTGTTACTTAATCTCATTTAAAAGCAATCCCATTTTTTTTCTTTCTACAACCTGGCATGAATGAATTACTATTTGTATTCTGTATTAGAAATGATTTTTTTTAATTTTTTTTTTACATCTTCACTTTTAGTACTTTAGATGCATAATCACTGTTCTGCAGCAGATTTGTCAACTAAACCCTTATATCTTGGGACCCAGTTATGCTGAAGATTTATGGACACCCCCGATGTAACTGAGATAACTGGGTTCAGATCCGCCAACCCTAAAAAATGGATAATGGAGGGCACAATAGGCTTTCCCAAAATTTCTTTGGATCTATGACCACTCATAGTAGAGCTAAAAACAAGACGCTTTGTTTTCTTAAGATTTTACAAAAATTGGTCTTATCTTTGTTTAGCACTGAATGGCCATGATTGTGCTGACAAAAACTGGACACTGAAGTTTTGGGAATTTGTCTTTATATTTGTTTTGCAATACTAAACTTACTTGGTACTGAATGGTCTTGATTGTGCTGATGTGTTATTAAAGTCTACATATTTTATACATCAATTAAGATACCTGTGCTTCATGTAGCTGGCCTTTTTGAACCTTTACTCGAATCCTTTTCAAGATTGGGCCTGAAAAAGAACAAAATAATGAGATTTTGAAAATGAATTCCAAGAAATAGCACATGTCGGGCTTGCTCATAGATTGCTTAGAACATCAGTGTTAATGTGTTCCATACTAAAGTAAAATAGCTAAAACTGCATATCCCATTCATATACTTTAACTCATTCAGCCCCAGCACTGTTACAAGTATCACTGCTGCTCTGCCCCAGCAGCACTAAGCTGTGCCTAGCTGTTTGTGCCCCGTATATTTTTACCTTGTTGGACAATTTTATAAATATCATGTACATGCATTGACTTGTACCTTAACTTTTTATCTTATATCCAATACAAATCCATGACATTTTCACCAATTATTCTAAATAAATTTGTCTACACAGGGATGTTTTTTTTGTTGCTTTGTGTCAGTTTTTCACAGTTTATATATACACTATTTACAAAATAGTTTTTACCTGTTCAGAGAATTGTGCAAATATCATGCACAGGCATTCACTCTTACCTTAATTTCTCTTCTTATATCCAATAAATACACTTTTCACCAATTATTCCAAATAAATTTGTTTACAGTGATGTAATTTTTTATATTTGTCCAAGTCTTGACTGCTTGAAATGAGTCTATAACAACAACGTTCGTAGTGATTGAATAAACAGAATTTCACAGGTCTTTTAACACAGTCTGATAATGTTGTGGAATAAATAACAGAACCCACCTCTAAGGCTGTCAATTATTTTTCTAGGCTTTGCTTTCTCAACCAAATACTGACATCTTTCCCAGTCGAAAACATGTAAACCATTAACTGTCATAATATGGCTACATTTGGTTCTTTTCACAGCATGCATCTGATCATATAGATGCAAGATATGTCTCACAAGACTAAAATTAATGTGGCCATGAATTTATACTTTAATTTTATATGGAGTTTTATTTAAAAATCTGCTTGTTTTCCTTATGATTGAGAAAATAATAATCACTTTGTGATTAGCAAACCTGTCCTATAAAATTAATTCAGGTCATATGGTAGGCTCTCCCTGACCTATTTATAGCTGATCAACAACAATGATTTAAAGTCCGTTGTCTGTTCTAAGGAAACAGGCCTACTCTCATGACGGGATCAAATACAGCATAACATACCATATTAATTTAATGATTGGACATCAAAAGTGTAAGCTTCTGGTTATGTATAGCTTGCACTTTTCAACAGACCTACTGAACCAGTTATTTCAAGTACCTGTAGAAGCATTTGTGTTGAATAATTCAATCTGGGACAGAAGCAATTTTGAATGCAAACCATAATGGCATAGATGTTTTTAAAAGTGCCATCCCTGGGTCCCATGTATGTTCTAATGGAACAGCCATGACAATATTTTCAAGTTGTCATTCATTTCAACTGAAATGCAAAATGTGATACTTGTTCAATAGCAAAATGAATGCTACAACCATTTGTGCACATTATACCTTAATCTCTTATCGGCTTTCTTTTCCAACCCAAACCTATTCAGTTGCATCCTTAACAAATTTCAAAGACTACCTACAGAGTCAACACATAAGCACCCACATGACAGCAAAGACAAGGAACCAGAGTTGGATGATATCTATGATCACATGGTGATGATGGATGATTTAATAATTATTTTTTCACTCAGATGAGGGTAAATTCTTGAGTTCTGTACCAGATAATTTCTTGTGACATTTATAGGATGCTGGGAAGTAGGACATAACGTAAGGTAAGCATCTTTGCTAGCCAATGCAGATCAAGCAGATATATTAATGCATTGTCTTAGCAATATGTATTGGAGTTCATGAGTTGCCTCCCTTAGTATTTGTCAGCTTACCAATAGTTAGTCCTACATGTAAGACCAGATGCTGATATTTATGTTTTAGCGTCAGGGTCTTAATGCCTAACCAATAGCGCTGTGTAGTGTGTTTTGAACTCTATTGACAGGAGAATAAGAGGTGAAAATTTCATGATTATCACATACTTGGCAATAAATATCAACATTCATCCACATATTTAAGAGTTATTGATATACTTACTTTGTTGTCTTGATCGTGATCACATTTTTATGTTCCTTTGACTCATTTCAGTTGGTTGCAATGTGATGGTGGCTGAGAAATGCCGAAGTAAGTTTCAACAAGGCCATTTTATTTTAACGAAACGAAAGTATCAAATGGGTTTTATCAAACATCTCCAGTTTGTTCCTCATAGCCATAATAAAAATTGCATTTGTTTGTTATACTGAAACAATAAATAATTTGTGCATCAGATGAGAGAATGAACTACAGTAACAGTAGATAGTATTGGATCCAGTGTGGAATTAAATGAAATGAATGACAGATCAAATTAACTCAAACATTCATTACTTGATCACGTGACCATTTGCGTGGAAAAAAACTTCAAGGTGCATGACCACATTGTAACCAGCGATTGTATAATCAATATATGGTTTTGCTACTCGCTGACAATAGTATTAGTAAATAAATACATTGGGATAAAATCGAAATATACTTTTGACATGACATATGGCTCAATAACTTAGTGTGTCATTAATTCTCTTTTTTCTTTTACATTTATGTATAACAAAGTTTTCACATGGTTATACAAATAAAGTTGATTGATTTAAATTTGGATAACTCAGGGATTCATTTCAGAATGATTAACAACGTCAAGTATCGGTTTACTTGCAGACATAACAGATGTGAAATATGATATAAAAATAAATGATTTTTATTAGTTTACTTTTTAAACAGTTTACTATATAAACTTATAAAGCTTGCGATATCAGTTTGTATGTTTGTATTGTTTATATTAAATTGGCGACAAAGTAAGCATAGACGAGTAGAGATACCGGACATCATAAAGATTTGTTGTTTTACCAAAATACCAAAAATGGGGGGGGGGAGAGTACTAACAAATACCAGCCATTATAATAATGTGAACCAAATACAAGTCTAATTCAATATTTTATTTCAAACATTTTTTTTAATATAAAGTAGGAAATAAATGTATAGGGCATGATGACAGCTTGAATGTCAGCTTAAAATAAAACTGCTGAATTTAATTATATGGAAAAGTCATTGTTCTGGTCATATTCACTTGGAATGAAGGTGTCTTGATTAACAAGGTTACACTATTTCTTTTAAAGCTTTTCATACAAGAGAGTGATAAATTTCTAACTTTAACTTTGGAGTACAATTTTATCAATCAGAGATTGATACATGTCCGCTCAAATTCATACACTATAAAGATAGTTAACCCCAAAGCTATCAGGCCTTGCAGTAACTTAATAACATCATGCATTAACTAACAATGCAAATAGTTGTCATATGGGGTTATATATTCTACACAAAACAGCACAAAGAATTCCAAATTGATAGGGAAAAATACGGAAGCAAATTGACAAGGGAGCAAGGATGTTTAGAGTGAGAATCCAAAACAAGACACCCAAGATGTATACAGTTAATCATCGAGTGAGTACAGGGTCAAACAAGACACTCAAGAAGTATACAGGGACCAACCACAGGAGCAGAGCGATAATCGGTCGCTAACAAGTGATCATGGGATTCTCCAACAAAAAAGTCCTTTTTAGGGCTATTGTCTTTCATTGCCTTAATAGGGTCTTCCACTTGGTTACGGAAACCCTCCTTGACAAGCTCTATCCAAAAAGCCTAACTTGATCATTTTCGGACCCACCGCTCAGAATTAACAATCTAATCCTCTCTGACAGTGGCTACCTTTCAAATGATGTTTAGTCATATCAGCAAAAGAAATTGTTAGGGACATATAATATGTACACTTTTGTACTAGAAGATTGGCACAGATAGGAACATAATTTAATTCTTCAACTCTATCATTTGATGAATTGCATCAGTGGCTTACACAATTTTGGCATAGGGAAATCCGCTAGAAAAACTGGATTGAATTTGGAATAAGCGTACATACTTTCGATTGGTTGATAGGTTGAGTGCGTGATGGGTCTGTTCCCACTCACCCAGGTCTAACATTCATATCATTAGCCTCTTTAACACTCTGTGCGCATAAACGCCAGGAAGATGTGGCACCATTCCATCTTCCTGGATAAATTAAATCACTACCATGTAAATATGGCAGTGCAAAATAGTGAACATATGACCCTAGTGGCCGGTTTCACTTTAAATCCAACTATTCATTCGTTGTACGTTGACACACCACTAAATTTGCATAGGGAAGTTGTGTTATTATTTTGATTTTATTTTCATGTACAATTTCTCAAATATTATTATTTTTGAACCGATTCTTTCAAGATTGTCAAGATCAAGTTTGATATTTTTATGCTTCGCTTCCTGATTTTGATTTCAAAATTTGGATAGCAGATTTCAGGATTAGCGGAGCAAATTAAGGTTCAGGAATTCCGTTCCTGTTGAATTATGTCTGGAAAACAAAACTTCCAGATAAATGGAGTATAAAAAACTAACTTCCTTGGTATTTGCATTGTTGAACACAAAGATCAACTGACCAAATCATAAGCACTACAACTTAAGACACCACGGTTTAAATAGAAATATATCTGACCTTTATGAAATAGAAAAACATTATAAATGATGTCAGTCGCATACATAGCTAATACCTTGCCTCTTTCACAGTTATATACACAATGGCTTATGGGTTATTGCAACTAATTTGATTGTTAATAGAGTTATTATTTATTTCGCACTGAAAATATTTAACAGTTACAAAATAGTATGCCACTATTAACAATGTACATTCTGTGAATAATGCATTTCAAGGAAGTATTGTTCTCTTTAGGGTTTCACACATGTGAAAAATACAATTTTTTAAAGTTTATGCTCCACTTGATATAAGCAATGAGTGTGTTCGGGTTGGAATCGTAACAATGAATCCAGCTGGGTATGCTAGGCTTCAGTAGCGCCTCCAAGACACCTTCCTTCACTTGCTTTGGCGGTTAACAAATTATTCGTACTGCCATGCAGTAAAAAGTCAAATGGTAACTAAACTAGACTTGACACTGTCTCTTCATTTTAAGTATTCATGCATATTCCTTTACAGAGGTAGCACAAAAGTAAATTTGGCCTTAAAATGTTCATTAGAAACAAGAACGCGATGATAAAATACACTTTATGTTAATTATTCATAACGATAGTCCTGGCTCTATCTAGTCGTTTAGACAGTTCCTTGAGTTTGGGAATGAATTTGCCAGGATGTCTTGGATTCATAATATGGTAAAGATCTGTACTGCCTGCCAGGCACAGAAATGAAAAGATAATCCCCCCACAAGAAAGTGAACCATCTTCTCAACATTGCCGTCCCTATTCTGGCTCCTCCTTCAGTGCCTGAAAATCTCATTTTCTACCAACTTATCGTCAAAAAGCACATCAAGCGTTTCTCCCAAAGGACCTACGATTTGACTGCACATACTATATGTATTTTCAGTGTATCGGCCTTTACCTCCTTGCAATTGATCCTTGAATGGCCTGTTTAGGATTTCATTCATAAGGTCCATGGGAAGGTTTAGGCCAATACCCCCTCCATAATTGACTGTCCTGTTTCGTGTTAATTTCATGCTGTAGTTTTTTAGGTAACCAACCATTTGTGGCAGCAATCAGGCAATGTGCGAGAATCAGGTATTTGGGGTGTCTCTTTGCGAAAAAAAGTATTATATCCATGTACCAGTGGGATAGCATATGTCACTGGATATCAAGACATGGAATATGTTTTCAATTAGTGAAAGTGGGCTATATATAAATTGCTCCAAATTAATTGTAAGCTGTTTATCCTGGCCAGTCTTTTCATTTGTCCAAGTATGACTTTCATCACGGCCATTTTTTCCCCCATTTGAAAATTCTTTAAGAAAAAACATTAGCGTTTGAGATTATACCACTGAAAAAATTCCTTCCATACCTGATCATGCTCGTGAAAGAAGAAAGATCATTCCATTTATAAAATATGAAGGAAGACTGCCTTGTTCCTTTGTTTCATTGACTCAATCCTACTCAATTTCAATTAGTAAATCTACACAGATGCATTTGTACGTATGAAACATGCCACCATCAGTTAAAGAGAAAAGACACAAAATAGTCACGTGAAAATACATCTCAGGTGGAGTATTTCCATATGTATCCAAGTTATTTATTTAGTTATTTACCTACCTACATAGCTACATACCTACCTATTTAACTGTCTATCATAAATATATAATTAGAAGAAACAAATACATGTTTAATGACACACAATACCTTTCTTCAAGAGGTATACAGATTTGGTATGGATATTTCTAGAGTGCCTTTTTGAACATCAAGCAACGTTTCGTTTCGTTCAAGAAACATTTTCTGATTTGAACCTACCTGAACATACTTTGGCATACCTCGACTACTGTCACATTTCAACAAATTCAAATGTATGTCAACTGAACAAGAAAATGCGTCCCTTTGCAAGTGTTAGATATTGACTCCACCAGGATAAAGACAGCACACTAAGTATATTAATTAAACATAAATTAGTGGAAGAGTGTTGATATTGCCAAGTATGTGCGATATTCCTGAAATTTTGACTACTCGTTCGGATGTCAACAACATCTGAACACACTAAACAAAGCCGTTATTCGGATTATAAGACATAGCACCTAAACAAAATCAACATGTGCTATGTGTTACATGTAGAACTAACCAACACTATGGAACAGCAGTGCATTGTATATTGGCCAATAAAGTTGGAACATTCAGCTTTAAAAGGATACTTTGTTTAACATAAAAAGTGTGATTACGTACCAAAGAGATATAGAATCTATGTTGGGGTTTGAACCGAGACAATGAAATCCCAGCCTAGGGGTTATATTATTTGTCTCCCCATGAGGCTTGTCCGAGACATATAATGTAACCCAGCAGCTGGGATTTCATTGTCTAGGTCCAAACCCCAACGTAGATTATATTTCTCACCCAATATTATCCTTTAAAGTAAAAAGAACTCTTTGCTAGTGTTCACGTCGCAATGTTTACATGTGGCGCATGAATACAAATATGCTAATGAGGGCTATGGTGTGACCGTTGCGTCCGAAGTACACAGTTCATACGCGTGAGCAAAGGAAAATAACAACATAAAACGTCCCATAGTAATGAGGTAATATTTAATATATGGATGTGATATGAAATTGACAATAAATAGTTATAATTTATTAGAAAGAAACTGTTTCCTTTCATCATTTCCAGTTTTGAGTACACCACTCTCCCGTATCAAAGACCCTCGTCACCCTCCAAATATGCGGACCCTAGAGGATAACCATGTGCTAAACTTTCAAATTCACGGATTCTTTGAAAATGTATATTTCTGTCTTGGAAATATGGCAAGTGAGGCAGTAAAATTTGCTTATGGATTAGTGTTTTGAGAGATAAATGATTCTTTTTGGCTGGTAAGTGTATTATTTATCAATAAATATTGCAGGTATATTCAGCTTAAGATTAACGGAGATGCTTAACAAAATTATAATAGAGCATGTTTAACATAACACATTTCTGGCTGTTGCTAAGTTTTCCGTTGTTTAGAGAGTTGGGATCATATGAAGTGTATAGGCATATAGTCTTATGTGCATGGGTCAGTGTTTTCTGACAAAGTTCATTTAAAAAACCATTGAGAATTTTATCCTATCTGTAGGACAGTAAATTTTCAGGTCAGCTTCATTAAATGTAGTTTACACTATATACTATGTTTCACGCGAAGTGTTTATAACTAGTTCGGTTGCTTTAGCTACATTTAAGGATCTGAAAATGTACTGAGCTAGTTCTACCATATAGGATAAACTTGACCATGTCAGTTAGAACGAACTAACATAATATCAAAACCTCGAAATAGTATGCGTGTGTGTATTTGTCTCTATCAAAATGTTTTTGTTTTGTTTGTTTTCAAAGACAGATTGACCTTAGGTAACTATGTTTTAGTTATATATTATTTGTTGTTGTTGTTGCTGTTGTTGTTGTTTTATTTGAGAACAACTATGGCACAGCAGAAGACAAGAAGGGTTTCTTTTGAAAAAAGTAGTTCTGAGCGCATGGACACCATGACTGAGACGATTGGTCTGAGATGACTAGACTGAGATAAGAAAAGTAAGGTTAGCAAAACAGCTAGATTTCTCTGTCGCTTGGATGAGAAAAGCCAATGCAGGTGTATATGAGTGAAATGCATTTGTACAGATGTGAACCAGCAATGGAAAATTGCTTACAATCTTCAAGTCCATTCAAGATGTGTGCACCACTTGTCTCAATCATCAAATTTGAACAACTTAATTTACTTATTTTGATCGGATGTGGCTAGCGCAGATGATCTGTAAGACTGTGGAATGAACATATTACATAGTATTTTGAATCAGATCATTCCGAGATATTAAATAGTATTTTGAATCAGATCATTCCGGGCTACTATTTTTATACTAGCATGTGACCTAGGCTTCATCAAGGATTTAAAATGTCTAGCATTTTGACATCTATGTACTCTATCAACACACTAATCGACACAATGTAAGTCAATTTATTTATGCCTTATTCCACACATAAATAAAAGTTTATTTTACAATCTCCCTATCCATTACATTTGGTTTGTTTATTTTTCCAAAATGCAACTTGGACTCACTGATGACAAGCCACCCCTTCAAATGAATCAGACTTTCAACGTATAAAAGAGACAATATCTTTTTCATAACCATGAATGTAATTTATCATTTAAAGACAAGGCTATGGTCAGATAGCTTGAATGGTCATCCATAGTGTGTAACTGTTGACATAATATACATACCTTGTTCCTGTGGCAATAACTCCTGACCTGCAAAAACTTCAGACTTGTCCTGTTCCAACCTAAGACTGTTTTGAATAATTTTCACTGCCTTATTATAGTCTGGTGTATCATCAACAAGCAGGATCACACATTCAATTGGACATGGATTTCCTTCATTTCTCATCAAGCCTTTATATATTCCGTAAAGGAAACACTTAAGATAATGACGAAAGTTCCATCCTTCCACAGCCTTGATGCAGATCCCAACTGTTTTTTTCAATATTTGTTTCAAGACTTGTTCAACTTTTTCTTTTAAATCTGTTTTTGCTTTCCCTTCAGTCCCATCTGGAATTTTCAATCTCACTAACTTTTTTTCACCAAACTGTGACTGACCATCTGCAAAGATAGAAATCATACTTTCACCAATATAGTCTCTGCATTGCCATTTCATTTAACTGTTTAATCATAACATTACCAGCAAAACTTGCATTAACAGCAAAAGTACATTAAAGCATCAAATTTTATTTTGGCAATACAGGAACCTGATTGAAGAGTTTCTGTTCTGATTTTGTACCAAGATATTGTTTGATAAAAAATGAGTCCAGACTTTTTTTATATAGAAATGATGCTATTTATTATAAACCAATTTCTTTTTTCAAAGATGATGATCTTCACCTCTGATGTATAAAGTCCAAAACTGGTAGGTGTCGTTTTACCCAATTACAGGCTACTGTTTGATACAAGTATGTAATGTAGACCTCAAAATTTGTATGCATGAACTTTTTTATATTAAAGACATTGATTTCTGGACTTTTCTAAGACTCTATTAATGGTAATATTGGATCAGTGCCAGATATTTAGAAAGTTTAGCAATGGTAGATGGTGACCAGCTCAAATTTATTATGCAAATGGAAAATAGGGAACAAATGGACATCATAACTTGATACAGTCTAGAAATGTAGAGTTTAAAAACTAATTATAATCAAGTAAATTAAATACTATTATTGCACTGTTATATTTCTTCTGGCCCTCGTTCCCAGTTTTGTACAGTCATTCTCTCACATATTTGTTAATTATAGGTAACAGTCTTATACCCAAGTCAATTTGACAGTCAGAATATCATTCATCCTTCTCCTTTTACTAAAAGAACATTACAGCAGGGAAGAATACTAACCTGAAGTTATTAAACTGCCTAATTATGTAAGCCTATGGGAGACTGATGGCGAAACATAAGCTGTCAAAGGGAAAATACCATTACTGTAAGTAGGATGCTCTATACCACATGGACTTGTTGGGCTGATACAATTGAACCCAGTCTTTCCAGCAACCCTTTGTGAAAATGTAGGAACACTGTTGGTGTGGGGATTGTTATGGTTGGGGTGGGGCGCTCCCAATATTTTATTCAAACTATTATATTAGTCCCACCCAGGCTCAAATTTGGTTGTAAGTTAAATTAGTGAAAAATAGATGTAAAGCTAAGAGTCCCCAGTCATGAATGCCTGTTAAATGGTTAAATATACAAAACGGCTGAAATTCATAGAATAACAATTTATTAACAATTATACTGTAATAAAATGCTTTAAATTTCCAATTACACACCTTCTGCTTGACCCTTTAATAGCCTATTACATCATATTTTCCTTATGGGGTTGTTCATAAAGGAGGTCCACAAAAAAGAAAGGAGGGGTGTGTTGTTCAAATGCGGACTACTGTGGACAAGGGGGAGTAGGTGTAAAGGACATTGCGGACGTCCGCAAGCTAATATTTTTTGCTATGATATTCTGTGTTGAACAGCTGCTTTAGGCCTACTGCATGTATTCCAGTAGGTTCTGCGGACATCCTTAATGGGTGATCACTAAGTATAAATTATTTGTTAATTTCAATTTGTACGATGCCATGGAATACAATGCTGTCACTTAAGGTTTCCATCTCCAATACTGAAACATAACGCATAACAATTTGACAGATTCACGAAAATAAAATATTGCAATTCTTACCATTTAAAAAGAGGCAATTGTCACCATAATATTCTGTTCATACTAATATTAGTTTTGGACACATCAGATACCACCCCCGTATTTTCATAACTCATGAAAGGTCGGCCTATTCTGCGCACAGCTTTTAAATGATGTAATGTTTATCTATCCGGCTATAGAAACAAATTATATTACTTGGGACTGTTTCTTTAAGCACTTCAGTCGAGTAATTAGGTCAGGTTTGTAGCTAGTTTTACAAAACTTAACATAACAATGTCAATAAATTGCAAAATTAAACTGATCCCATAAAAATATTTTTAGTAAAGACTAAAATTCAACATTAAATATTTTTAAAGCTAATATGTGGAAAAGAAAAAAACAATGAATAGGATGTAATGTGTTTACAATGTCCTGTTTATAGGGGAAAATTACTAAGAATTTAGAAACAGACTATATACCCTGGAATTTCGTTCTAGTGGCAAGTTGATGCACTGGGTAGCAGATGATTTTGTACGTATGAGACAACTTCTTTCAAAATGGGAAACTTGGATATTGATACAGAATTTGTTATGGTTTACATTTCCATCTTTTAAAAAATGTATTTATTTGCATCATTCTAAAAGATGCATAGTAAATCAGATTTTCTCTGTTACAGGTTTAAGAAGATCATGGAGTGGGTCTACATGTTGACATTTAGAAATCACATTTTCATGTGCATTTGAGACTAAATATGGGATATTTTTGTACACTTTATGAATATCACTGTCCTTGAGTAAAGTACAATCATTATTTCTTGATACAAAATGGATTTTTAACCAAAATAACACATGATCAAATGTTTACAGCAATGACTTATCGTTGCGTAGAATTACCTATATAGCAGAATAGGCCAACATGGTGGGTATATATGAATAGGTTGGCCTGAAGCAGGCTCCAGTAGCCACCACTACAGTCCTGCTACATACAGCACATCTGAAAGCATTGACTCCAGACTTCCTCACACTTCTGTGTTGATCAGTGACATAGGCAACATACTGTTTATAATATCTAGTGTAGTAAGACATTGACAGTCTATGGAATTTAGGTTTTGTGAGATAACCACTTTAAAGAAAGAACTCTGTTTTATTTTTTCTTTATTTTGAGCTACATGTTGTGATGAGATTAGTGAGTGTTGTATTTTGAGAGCACCAATTAGTACACTGCCAGTCTGTAAAGCAGTGCATAATGCTAGATGCGTATGTATGCAGTAGAGGAAGGGGGGGGGGTAAGACACAGACAAGGGGGGGAGTGGTAGGAAAACAGGTATTATCTGCAGATGTCCTTTATGGACAACCACAATTCCTTCTCCTCTTCTCCCAGACTTTCTCCAAATTCCTTCTCCTCCTCAACTTCTCTATTCTCCTTTTCTACTATTTCACCTTCTCTCCACTGACTAAACTTCTGTTAACTTCTACTGTCTTCCGGAAAGATGGCCGCCATCGCTTAACTGCTCGAGATAGGCTCTTCAGATTTTGTGCTATATTTATGATATTTGTGCTTGTTCTCTATCATCATCTACATTATTGTGTTTCATCATGCATTGGCTGTTCTGTTCGTATGTGTTAATTCATCTCCTTGTTTTGGAAACGAGAACAATTAGAATTTTTCTCAGCTGTTTTGTCCCAATGTTAAGACGTCATTTGTTTTTTAATAAACCGCCATCACGTGATCGCTTACAATATAATGGACCCTCATTAATTGGATTAAATGACCACACCTTGGTTCTGGATACTACATTGTGCTCAAGACTAAACGAACTGGAAATACATTCATCATTTCTTAAATGTAAACGGAAGCGAAAATAGAAGCGTTCTTTCAAAACTGGCCGGCGTAGAACAGGAAGAAATATTCCAGTTCTCTCCCTTTCGCCCGTAATGGATAAACAACTTAAAAATTCTGCCATTAATTTTAATAACCTGGTTCAAATTCCTCTTAAATCGTGAACCGTTGTGTCAACTGTCCCAGGGATAAAACTACGTATTGCATTATTCAATGCTCAATCAGTAGGAACACCGGAAAAGCGCACAGAAATTGTTAATTGTATCAATGACCAGAATATTGACGTCTTCTTCCTGACAGAAAATTGGTTACATTCCGCAGGTGATGAATGTAAGTGTGCGGATTTAACATCCAGCGATTACTCCATCAAATCGTTCCCCCGCAACTCTGGCGGAGGTGGAATTGCTGTAATTACAAAGAATTCCATGATCAAATGCCTTAAGTACAACAAAATCTTCAATTTCTGCCACACATCGTCTGAACTAGTCCAAACAACGCTCACACTGGAACAAAGGTCAGTAAACTTTTTCTGTCTCTACCACCCTCCTCCTAGTAGAAAAAACAAGCTGACTGAATCTCTCTTTTTGGAGCATTTTCCAAATCTTCTAGAGTATGGAAATTCGATAGGTGCAACCTTTTGATTCTTGGAGATTTCAAATTTCACTTTGTCCTGGTAAACCATACATGTCAAAACTCCTAGATTCCATTCATGTTTTCAATCTTAAACAGTCATTTAACCAACCTAACCATAAGCTTGGTCACATTTTAGAATGGTTTCTTTATAGACCTGATGATAACATTCTGCAATCCACCCTTGTATCCCACGAACTTGCATCAGATCACCTCTGCATTGTATGCCATCTAAAAGGTATCAGACCCTAACCCTCCACCTCTATTTGCTACTAAGAGAAACCTCCGTATGATAGATACAATCAAATTCATGCATGACATCCAAGAAAACCTAACAAGTTTCTTACATCCAACAGAGGAACAACTTGATAACTGCCTGCGTTCATTGCCTGAAAAACATGCCCCAGCCACCAAATGCGGTGTATCAATACAAAAAGTGTTCTCCATGGTATAGCAGTGTTAGGGACCAGCTTCGCACTGCTAAAAGATATCGCCGAAAAGCAGAGATGCTTTGGCTTTCCACCAGACTCACCAGATTTTATACATAAACAAATCTACGAAGCCGCTAAGAAGAACGTCACAAACCTAGTCCATTTAGCCAAATCATCCCACTACAGTACTAAGATCATGGAAAGTTCCAGATGCAAAGAGCTCTTCGAGATAACAAACTAATGTCAAGGAACAAATGTACACCACTTCCAACAACCTTCTCTCCACTAGACCTACCAGACCAATTTGCAAATTTCTTTGATGACAAAGTACAAACCATTAGAGATTCACCAGACAGCACAATTTCAACTGATTCATCACCATACAGTTATGATGCAGAATTTCAGCGACAACCGTGAGGAGCATTTGAACCTGTTTCTATTGATTTAGTATGGATAATCGTGATGAAAAGTGCACCAAAGTCTTGTGAACTTGATCCAAATCCAACATCACTGCTGCTTGAGTGCTTAGACCCAATATTGCCTTCACTAACTGATGTTATTAATATCTCTCTCTCATCAGGGGAATTCCCATCATTTTTCAAAACTTCCATCATAAAGCCACTGCTGAAGAAACCAACACTTGACCATAACGATTTAAAGAACAACGAACAGTTTCTAATCTCCCATTCATATAAAAAATCTTAGAAAAGTTTGTTGTAACTCAACTTGTATCTCATTTGAATTCCAACAGTCTTTTTAGCAATGTACAGTCTGCATATCACCCTTGCCACAATATGGAAACTACTCTTCTGAAAGTATTTAGTGACATTCTCTCCGCTTTGGATAGTGGAAAGATTACAGTCCTCACTCTCCTGGATTTATCTGCAGCATTTGACACAATATACCATGATATATTACTTAACCGTCTCCAGCATGTATTTGGCATTCAGAATATAGCCGTACAGTGGTTCAAGTCCTACTTAGTTAACAGGACACAAATTATATCTGCAAATGGAATACACTCCAGCCCAGTTGACGTATGTTGTGGTGTTCCACAGGGATCTGTTCTTGGACCTATTCTCTTCATTCTGTATACTCAGCCGCTCTCAAGTGTCATAGATCATCACCCATTGTCGCACCAATTGTATGCTGATGACACCCAAATATACAAGTCTAGTCACTCAACTGAAGTTGATGCTACCATCCATGGAGTAGAGAAGTGCATTTCTGATGTGAACTCATGGATGACATGTAACAAGCTGCAGATGATTGATGATAAAACTGAGGCTATTCTGATCACAACACAAAGACTTTCTCATTCACATCCTTTACCTCAGACAATAAATATCAGCAACACCAACATTAAATTATCACAGTCAGTACGGAACCTAGGCATTACTCTAGACATTACTCTCACATTGCACCAACATGTCATGAACATGTGCAAGGCTGCATATCTTGAACTGAGACGCATCAGTTCCATTCGTAAATATCTTTCAGTTGATGCCACTAAAACACTTGTGTGTTCATTAGTACTTTCAAGACAGGACTATTGTAACTCAATTCTGTCTGGTTCGTCACACTATTTACTCCAGAAACTTCAAAATGTTCAAAACACAGCTGCACGGATCATCTTTAGAGTACCTCGATCAGAGCACACCTCACCACTGCTCAGTACCCTACATTGGCTATCAATTCGATACAGAATCAAACACAAAATTTGTTCTCTGTGCTATGTTTCAATGACAGGCTCCAGTCCAACATACCTATCCAGCCTCACCCGTGTATACACCAGCTAGATCCTTACGCTCTTCTTCTGATAATCGTATACTCATTGTTCCCAAGGTGAAAACAAATTCATATGGACCACGTTCGTTTGCACACCAGGGCCCGGCGATGGGGAAGAATTGCCCATTGAAATTAGACACAAAGACACAGTGGTCCCTTTTAAGAGTGCTCTTAATACTCACCTGTTTCGACTGCAGGGACAAACTTAGCGACCTAATCATGTTTTGTATCTTATATGTTTTCGGCATGTTTTTATGTTTCCCAATTTGATCGTTTTTGTCATTTCTTGTTCTGTAGTGTAGTCATATCATTATTGATGGTGTAAAGCGCTTAGAGCTTCATAAGATTAGCGCTATACAAAGTCCTCATTATTATTATTATTATTATCATTACTGTTCAGTTAGTCTAAATTCTGTCCAAACCTCGGTTACCTAAAAAGCTTCCTTTTCAAAGCTTTGTCTTTCCTTAGAATCACCCTAAGTTTTGCCTTCTATCTCAACTTTTGATTGGATATCGCCATGGACTGATCCAATCAAACTTAGTGGACAATGTCCCTCTCACTGCCTGTGAATGTGGGAACAGAAAAGAACATGACCCATTCAACCCGTGGACTTTCTTTTGAGTTTACACTAACCTTTTAACACATGGGTGTTAGTAGTGCGATCTATCGCCTTTGCTGATTCAAGTTTCCAGTCTCATGCTGGTTATGGTAATGTTGCGTAAGAGTTAAACACCATCCCAATGGCAATGTTTAGACATCAAACACATGAACAACAACAAATGAAATTAAGGGTATTGGTTAAGTGATAGCAGGCATGGGAAGAGGGGTAGGCAGTATACTTATAACATGGAATCCAAGAGCATGGTTTAAATGGTTACGTACCTCTATTCACAGAAGAATGTGGACATAAACTAGTCACCAATCTAACAGAATGTTATCCATCCACAGAATTTTTACACAGCAATAAAGCTCATAGTGTCTAATGTTTATTGCAAATCTATCTCTATATCAAATCTCTTTTGAATTTTTTATTTTTTTATATTTTTTTAATGGTTTAAGGTCATTTTTTCATCACAAAATAGGCTATATATGGCGGCCAGTATTAATGGTGGAGGAAGAACCCGGAACACCCCCTCAGAACCACCAACCCACGAGAAGCTACTGGCAATCTTTCTCACATAACTACATTAGCTGAATCTTAGACTCAAACCCACGCAGACAGAGTTGAGATGGCAGTGATCCGTAACGGACAGAGCTTTAGACCACTAGGCCACTCCGGGCCCTCGTATCTCTTTTGACTGTTGCAAATTAAATAATGCAAATATCCAGTCACAACAATATTAAAGTAGATCTGGAAGAACAGTAATCACAACTTCACCTTTATTGGAATACTTATAGTGAAGCTGATATACTTGGGCTGTAAAGATTGTCTAAACTATTTTTTATATGTATTAAAAAAAATCTACTTAATTTTTGTACTGGTCATAGAACTGTGCAAAATGTTTGACTCAACTATGGGACTATTTTGTATGTACAACCAATGAAACATCCTGAGTCAAAATTGTTTAGTATATCTATATTATGTATATTATTTTCATAATAATAGTTTATATAAGGGTCATTCAGTTCATGACAATTTTAATATTAAAACTCTTTTTCAATCACAAGTTTCAAGGTTGAGTAGATTTAACAGTACAAGTAAAAATAATGAGACCCAACAAGAACAAGAGTCCTTGGAATGGAGGTTGTGAGTTTCCTAAAAAAGGCAACTACCATTTTTCTGATTAGCAAGAGTAACCCATATGACCTTGTTCAGCTTGGTATTATAAATGTAGAATGCTTGCTAATGCATGCTAGCTTTGAATGTAAGAGGTATTTATTCTTATTCTTAATAGTGTTATAGGTTTTATAAAAAGTTATATGAGGACTGACTCATGTTGTTTTAATAATTCATTCAAGGAAATTTGGATTGATTACTGTATTTGAATTGTTGGTACCAATGATTCGTTTAAAGACATTTGGATTTATTACATAGTGAATTTTCTGTATTGATGATCCATCAGTACAATACAGTCATCATTCAGAAGGGTAACAGTTGGAATTCTTTTTTTGTGGCTTATTAAACCCATCCTATTCATGTCCAAGCTGCTTTTTCTTGCAATCCCAACTTATCCTACCTTTTGCAAATGTCTGCCTGTTTGTTTGCAGTTCAGACTGGTCTATATTAGAACTGAAGCCCAAAAGTATAAAATCTAGAATCTAATAACGTGAAAATTTTTGGTGTAAAAAGAAATGGGTCTAAAAAATATGTTTTTTTCTACATATTTTGTAATGTGCCAAGAAAGCCCCAATTATCTGATCCTGGCAGAGCTACGTCTGTCTACTTTCCTACAATACCTCCGATTTTTGGTGTATCTTAAATGACCTTGACAGCACAGAGCTTGGAAGTAGGGTACTACCTCATGATGCACAAACAATAGCACCAGGTGTTAATGAGACATACAGCAAATGCCATAGAAAATCTTTTTTCAGACTATGAAGTTCTTTGTGAAATGTTTTCAAACGCAACATGGAAGTGAACTGGAGCAGATCACATCAACCAAACTAGATGCACAAATTTTGTCAACAAAATATCTGATGTCCTACTGAAAAATATCAAAGATAAAATGTCTGGAGCTGAAACCATATCCATCCTTTCTGATGCCAGCAGTTATTCAGCAGGTATAACATCTTGTTAGATATGTAGATCCTGACCAATAAACTCCAAAAATAAGACTGCAATTATTACAATTGTGAAGCTAAAAAACAGACTGAAGAAAACATTTTAACAGTCCTGTCTTCCACAATTCTTTTTAACTATGTAAAACATTCTTAATATGGCTTTGACAAAATTTCTTCACCTCTGTCGAAATAAACACCGTCTTGAGGTGATTTAGCATCCAAATTCGGTATTTTGGTGGCCAGGAAGGAGTAAGAAACTTGAAGCGTGAAGCAACTAACAAGGGTCATAATGTAGAGGACGAGACAGACCACCTCTACATTGTCTAGCATTGGCTTGGCCCTTGCTAAACCTTAGAGAAAACTCCTTGATTATAACTAAATGAGGAAAGAGCAAGAGGTCTGATGAGACCTATGTAACCTATCTCTTAAACCACAGGGACACTGAGAAAGAGACCCCAGAAAATACAACAAGGATACCTTATTCCTCGCTTGGTAAGTTCTATGACATCCAATATCTTGTAGGACTACATGGACAGTCATCCGTCCTCTTATGGTGAGTACAGGATAAACAAGGGGGGGGGAGGTCCCAAAGAGATTCTTGTGGCAACACTTACCCACACCTTGCTTATTCATTGTTCCTAAATAAAAGCAAACCTACCTTTATCACTATTTCCATGTATAATGCTGACATACACATGTCTACCTTTATCACTATTTCCAGGTAAAATAATGATATACAAATGTCTACCTTTTTATCACTATTTCCAGGTATAATAATGACATACAAATGTCTACCTTTATCACTATTTCCAGGTATAATAATGACATACAAATGTCTACCTTTATCACTATTTCCAGGTATAATAATGACATGCAAATGTCTACCTTTATCACTATTTCCATGTATAATGATGGCAAGCACATGTCTACCTTTATCACTATTTCCAGATATAATGATGACATACAAATGTCTACCTTTATCACTATTTCCAGGTATAATGATGACATACACATGTCTACCTTTTTATCACTATTTCCAGGTATAATGATGACATGCAAATGTCTACCTTTATCACTATTTCCAGGTATAATGATGACATACACATGTCTACCTTTATCACTATTTCCAGGTATAATAATGACATGCAAATGTCTACCTTTATCACTATTTCCAGGTATAATGAGGACATCAGCATCACAGGATGTAGCCTTCACCAACATAATCTTTTTATCATTGGGATATGACCATGCTCTTTGTTCAGGTCCAGAATCATCTGGCTTTGCTGAATGAATAAAGAACATTTTGGGATGTAAAAACCTTTGTATTTGAAACATTTCATTGTGGTAATTTTTGTTCTTGTAAGACTGAAAATATCTTATTAGCAAGCAATTATTTTTAAATATTATGTAAATGATTTAAAAAGTCTGACTTGTCTAAATGAAACTACATTACCACATATTAACAGAAAATATATTTCATTGGGAAATAATATGTTGCAATGGTCGAGAAATCAAATGACTAACTATTTGTTTGTGTGTGACTTTGGAGTTTTAGCATAGTTTTAATAATTTTAGTCATATTGCTATATAGAGTATGATGTCTGCAGTGCAGCACTTTATAGTGTATGTCTAGTACTAGATCATCACATCTATATATCTGGCATTACATTCATTCACACAATCACTTTATAGTGTATGTCTAGTACTAGATCATCACATCTATATATATGGTATTACATTCATTCACACAATCAGCATAAATTACAATGTCTGTTGTTAATCTCTAACAACTCTTTCACGCTGGTTTTTGTCCTCATTTACCCAAAATTTCCATTGTTTTCTCGACGTGTAAATGCTACTCACTGACAACAGGTCACCCCTTACTGATGAATTTATTTTGTATCTTTTCTCAGATACCCCCACCCCCCAACACTTATCTTGACATCCACCTATGCTGATAATATTTCCTTGGGCCTGAGGATGTTGACATAAATGGGTAGAACTGTTCATAATTATGCTTATGAAAATTATACATTTGCTTCACTTCAATTCCACATCACCCCATTTGTCACCATATAGTCACTACTAGTCCTGATGTGCTGTAAAACTTTCACTTCTCTGATTTTCATATAGAGGGACCTGTCACTCTTCCTATTGGACAGACACTAACTTGAGCCTCAATATAGAATTACTTTGATTTTATAAAACGACATATATTCCTCAGTGTATACTTATCCATCTGGGGTGCTGCTACTAAAGTAATACCTTGGAAATCAATTTATAAACCTTTGAGTGCTTAGTTTATAAATATGTTCTAATAAAAAATAATCTTGCATGTACTGAAATATATACAAAAGCTATTACACTCAAATTTATTGGTGTGATTCAGAGATACACTATACTTGGTTCATTTGGTTTAGTTTTGGTTCAACCCACTTTTCTTTGTTTGGTTTTAATGCCTATTAGTAAATTCCCTCAATGATTTCCTAGAATGTTTTTCATCTGCATGATTGTAATAAATCATTGGTACTTTACAAATCTGAACTTATTAAAAAAAATTATAATATAGTTATAGTATCAAATTATCAACTAAGACAATTAATTGTCATATTGAGATTTTTTCAGTGTAAATAAAAACATCAATCAGTATAAACCCTATTCCTAAATTTTGATATCTTTTACCGCTTGTTCTATCAAAATATAATCATGTTGTGTTAAAAGAAATTTGGTTTTGGTGTGTAAAACTAATTTTAACTATGTAAAACATATTTAAATGATTTTTTTGTTTTGTTTCTTTACACAAAACAATTTATACCAAACATCCTCACACCACAATAACACACTACAGTGGAAGAATAAATACCTAGAAAACACCCCTACATCTTGGCAGGTGCATCTATGACAACTCCACCATGAAGACCACCATAAGAAAGACTGAGATGTCAAGAGTTATTTACAACTGGATAGCATATAAAGGATAACAACTGAAGAATCTATCATATTTATATCAATTAATTTTTTTATACAATAAAACAAGTTTCCATACAGTCTTGTATATTCAGTATATGTGTGTGCAGTAAAGGTTGATCGCCTTCTATTGCAATACTGCTATTTGTATGATACTGCCAATGGCAAATATTGAGGTGCATTTCTAAGTTTAGACAATGTAGCCCAAGAATACAACATCATGACAAATGGAACATTTTATGTAAAGAAAATCAGAGAAAAGTAGATCACCCACACTTTAGGAATTTTATCTGTTTAATTCATTCAAAGGTCACCAAGGCTTTTAGTTCATCATCATCCTCAGCATACAATATCTATGTTGGTGAGACACCACCCCTTGCTTCTAAAAAGTTGGTTAAACAACTTTATCAGTTATTTGCCAAATAAATTATCATCATATTCTTTTGCAACAGAGAAAGACAGAGGTGATGTGCTCATGACTGTAAAAGACTCATAAATACATACTCATTTTTCAAGATATATGCATTCACCTTCCCCAAAATAATTATATAATCATTTTGTTGTATATTTGACAAAGACGTTTCATATGCATTGTCCAAAAAAAAATCATCACACTAAAAAACATGGTTCTTTTCTCTAATAAACAGACATATCAATGTTCAAGTCTCAATGTCAATTGAAGATGTTCTTAGCTACATGGATACTAATATATTTACATGGACAAATATAAACTGTAGGTTCAATTCACAATATGTGCAAGAGAGAAGGTGAGTAGACTGAGCTGTCAGTGAACAATGTGCTGATGGACATTGAGTTGCATCTAAAAGTAAATGTAATTAATTTTCATCAACAAAAATTGGGAAAAGCCATCAAATTAAAGTGCAAGAATAACACAGAAGGACAGAGCATACAGCAAGCAAAGTAATGAAAGGACTGACAAATGTTCCAGTTTTATTTTGTCTGCTCCATAATGCTTAACTCTAGTACATTAGCCTTCAATGCTTGCATATGATCATGTTTCTCAGCGTATCATTTAGTCAAAATGGTACAGTTACAAAAAATAATTTCCAATTTAAAATGGGTTATGTTTGCCAAAATGTCTGCAAATATCACATAATATATCTCCTGTTTGAAGTTGTCACTATTTATAATCTGACAACAAAAATTCTGAAACTTTGCAGCACATTTTGGTTTTTATTTTGCCAGTAAATCTAATCTGTCACTGCTGCAGAAATATCATCCTCCATTTCATAAGAAACACCACTATTTTTTTCATTTTCCTTTCCACTTTCCATTTTTCCTGCCACCAATGACCTAAAGTGCATCTTCCTCATTTCTACCTTCTAACCCTAACGCTAACCCTAAAATAATCAGTAATTGTACTTACCCCAAGTAAGGAAATGAACCAAAGTTTGTGTATATGCATTATATCAAGGTATCAATTGCAGAACCCCTCTAGAACACATTTATTTCAGTTATAAACTATCAGCATGATTCCAAGTATCCTTTTGTATTAATGTACATCTACAGACTTTGGAATAGAAGAGGTATGGTGATGAAAAAACATCCTTAGTTTTGAAGTTAGAGTTAAATTTATAGTTACAGAAATATGATTTGTATTCTGCTCTACAGAGAAATTCTTTTTATGTGCAACTTTGAACCAATTGTGGGAACAATTGAGCATTGCCATTTTCCAAGTGTGCAAATTCGTAAATATTGTGTGCGAAACATTTCATCGTGTTCTGGTAGAATCTCTGTGTATATATTTTATTAGTGCTGACACAATTTAGGTTAAAAGTAAAAAATTTATGTGGGTGCTAGATCAGTCACAAGGTGGATGGATCGATACACAAATGCACTGACAAGTAGAAACAATTTCTAAGTCTCTTTGCCACAAAGGCTCATGATAATCAGTGCATGTGATTTATCAGATGTCTGTTATTGCCCAAAGTCACTGAAATAAGAGCTGCTCATAAAATAGGACTTTTATCATTTTCGATATAAAAAAGTGATTTGTTTTCTTCAATTTTTTGACATTTTACTTTTGATTCAATTCCTACCTGAAGGATCTTCAAACTCAATGATTGCTGTTGCCAAATCTGTATCAAAGTCCAGAGCTTTTACTTCGCCACCTCCAGACCTTTTTTTATTTTCAAACTGTAGCTGAAGAGCATCACAACTGACTCCTTGTGGTATATCAGACACTTTTAATTTTCGTGATGCTGTTGCCATTACTGAAATTATAGTCAAACTTGTGCATTATGACACCTCAGAGTAATACACAAAAGTTATCTTAACACAAAAATGGTCTTTTTATACAGGAAAGAGGCATGAAAATGTTCTGTACAAACAATATGTAAGCTCTCTATCATGGTCTCTATCAAGTGTTGGTGCATGTAGAAGACGGATTCCTAACAAACAGTTGTCATTATAAAAAGGTAATACATGTGGAAAGAAAAAGTCATAATCCTTGCTATGACAGCAGCATTTACATCAGTAAATGATTCAGTTTACTGCATGTCACTGTTTACAAAATCAACAAATGCATAAAAAAACATGCATGTGACTGTCAGTGATGAAGGAACTATCCATTCAAATTAAATTTTATATTTCAGCTTCTCTGCTTACAAGGGCTATTTACCGTATTAGGTTAATTGCCTGGAAGTATTTATAATTTTCAAATACAGTATCAGAAAGAAAAATCAGACATGATGAGAATTGGCTATTGTGCATATTACACAAAATTATACATCAAGTTGTTTATTATATTTTTAAAAATTTCTTTCTCTTAACTTTATATTGTCAGAACAATGCAGTATTTTTCCATATTGTATGGCTTCCTACTGCATAATATGTGCATCTAAAAATAGTATTGGGTATTAGAAACTTGACTATAAACATTCTAATGTATGCTAAAAATAGTATTGGGTATTAGAAACGTGACTGTAAACATTCTAATGTATGCTAAAAATAGTATTGGGTATTAGAAACGTGACTGTAAACATTCTAATGTATGCTAAAAATAGTATTGGGTATTAGAAACGTGACTGTAAACATTCTAATGTATGCTAAAAATAGTATTGGGTATTAGAAACGTGACTGTAAACATTCTAATGTATGCTAAAAATAGTATTGGGTATTAGAAACGTGACTGTAAACATTCTAATGTATGCTAAAAATAGTATTGGGTATTAGAAACGTGACTGTAAACATTCTAATGTATGCTAAAAATAGTATTGGGTATTAGAAACGTGACTGTAAACATTCTAATGTATGCTAAAAATAGTATTGGGTATTAGAAACGTGACTGTAAACATTCTAATGTATGCTAAAAATAGTATTGGGTATTAGAAACGTGACTGTAAACATTCTAATGTATGCTAAAAATAGTATTGGGTATTAGAAACGTGACTGTAAACATTCTAATGTATGCTAAAAATAGTATTGGGTATTAGAAACGTGACTGTAAACATTCTAATGTATGCTAAAAATAGTATTGGGTATTAGAAACGTGACTGTAAACATTCTAATGTATGCTAAAAATAGTATTGGGTATTAGAAACGTGACTGTAAACATTCTAATGTATGCTAAAAATAGTATTGGGTATTAGAAACGTGACTGCAAACATTCTAATGTATGCTAAAAATAGTATTGGGTATTAGAAACGTGACTGTAAACATTCTAATGTATGCTAAAAATAGTATTGGGTATTAGAAACGTGACTGTAAACATTCTAATGTATGCTAAAAATAGTATTGGGTATTAGAAACGTGACTGCAAACATTCTAATGTATGCTAAAAATAGTATTGGGTATTAGAAACGTGACTGCAAACATTCTAATGTATGCTAAAAATAGTATTGGGTATTAGAAACGTGACTGCAAACATTCTAATGTATGCTAAAAATAGTATTGGGTATTAGAAACGTCACTGTAAACATTCTAATGTATGCTAAAAATAGTATTGGGTATTAGAAACGTGACTGTAAACATTCTAATGTATGCTAAAAATAGTATTGGGTATTAGAAACGTCACTGTAAACATTCTAATGTATGCTAAAAATAGTATTGGGTATTAGAAACGTCACTGTAAACATTCTAATGTATGCTAAAAATAGTATTGGGTATTAGAAACGTGACTGTAAACATTCTAATGTATGCTAAAAATAGTATTGGGTATTAGAAACGTGACTGTAAACATTCTAATGTATGCTAAAAATAGTATTGGGTATTAGAAACGTGACTGTAAACATTCTAATGTATGCTAAAAATAGTATTGGGTATTAGAAACGTGACTGTAAACATTCTAATGTATGCTCATAAAGTAAATACTCTAGCTCTTTATTTATTTTTGTGAATAAACTAAACAAGCGGTTTCATCCATTTAAAGGCAGAGATTTTTTTTTATTTTTAGAGCTTAATGCCATTTTTCAGCACACGATAGGCTATACATAGCAGCCAGTATTATTGGTGGAGGAAGAACCCCGGAAAATCCCCGGAAAGAACCATCAACCCACGAGAAGCTACTGGCGAGCTTTCTCACATAACTACATTAGCCGAATCTTAGACTCGAACCCACATAGACAGAGGTGAGACGGCAGTGATCCATAACGAAGGGCGCTTTAGACCACTCGGCCACTCGGGGCCCCAAAAGGCAGAGATAATTAAGTTAATGATTTAAATGAATTCACTGAATCACAAATTAATCTTTCAAACAAGCAAACAAAATAAACATTTTATTTGGAATGACACAGTATGACACAGTATCAAATTTACCATTCTGAGGATTTAAACAGTTATTTAGAAAAATGTTTGTAACTATTCATAACACTATTAAATTCCTCTAATGAAAACTCCATACCAATCCATTCAGCAGTAGCAGTAAAAATGTTTTCAATATAGCTTTTGCAGTGGTCATTTTAGATATCAAAGTGGCACCTGGGTGATTTTCATTCAGGATAAACTAGACCACATGATGAAAGTGTGTGTTAAGTTTCACAGCAATCAT